>OZ026626.1:21679887-21889887 GCA_964020975.1 Hermodice carunculata
CCCTAATATACATTAATCACGTAAGAGATCATGATGAATTGGTGCCAGTGACTGTGACTTTTACTTAACAAGTGAGTAGAAAGCCTACGCCCTAGTTGTTCGTCTTCTTCTTGTTCTTTATCATCTTATTTTCCTCTTCACCTTCTTCTCCCTTTTCCTTTTCTTCTTATGGTGTTTACCGGTACAAATACTCAATGCACGCCCTCATCAAAAATGGCTTTATGCATTGAAATAGGAACGAATTATCGAACTAAAAGCCTTGAGCATTTAATTTTTTTTTCTTCCGCCCCCCCCCCCCCCCCAATATAATTGCCACTGTTGTAGCTGCATGGAAGTTAATGAAAATTAATATTACTGAAATGCGTTTGTTACAGCTGAACTAAACAATGAACCTGTGGATGACGTTCTGGGTGCTATTTGGATTGGCAGTTATGGCCATAACACAGAATGTCCACCCTGCATTACGTGGTAGTCAAGTCATATATGGATCAGGACAAAGAGGAGCTGGCATGCCTTCCCCTGGGTTTTGGGGAAGACTGATACGCGAACATAGAGGGACACCATTCAAGACAGCAGAGCCAACTGCCCTCGAAATGATGAAATCAATATTGGGCAAACCGGCAGAGGCATCATTCAAGAAAGCAGGGGCCATTGACCGCGACATGATGAATAACCTATTATTTGGCTAATTGGTTAGGCATCATTTCAGAGTGGACGTGCTCTGCCCCCCCCCCCCCCCCCCCCCATCTTTGGAAAGGAGCTGACCTAAAATCAACCTTATGCCAAATTTCTATATATTTTGGAAAACTAATAGAAGCTTAAGAATGATGGAGAGAGAAAAATCATCGAGGAAACGTCTGCTACTTTCCAATATAAAAAATAAAGTGTTGAGTACAAAGCAAAATTACTTTTTCGAGCAGAGAAGAGTGCACATCTGAGTAAATAAAAAAATAGGACTTTATGAGAGAAAAAACATATACCAAGCAGGCGTGAGTGCCTATGTGATCGAAAGAAGTCTTAATGAAAGTCAAGTGGAACAAAAATGTATTTTTGAACCATTGCATGGGGGTGCGTGATAAACTGGACTGTAATCAAGGCAGCCACCACCCGTGTTCTCTCGATTTCCTGATTGGTACAGAAAATTAATACCTACAGAGTCTAGAGTCTAGATTATTGCAAGTCCCTTGAAGCATTGGAAGGTGCTAGTGAAGTATCATGGATGCTTATTTATTTATGTATATTTATTTATTTCACTACTGCATGACTGCGGTAATATTTAGCAGACAATAATTATTTTCTTCTTGGTTTTCAGTCAGTGGTAGCTTTGGGTACCAATGTGATAGAAAGAAAATAAACCTCCAGCCTGGCAAAAATTTGCTTGTTATGGGTATCCTTAGTGTTAATAATCTAACAATTACAGCTCTAATAGGAGATGAGGAATCTAATTTATAGGTGAAAACAATAGCCCTGTTTTTACAGAAAAGTCTTAACCCTTATGGTATGGGGTATTTAATGCAAAATACACCATGGGTGTTGTCAAAATTTATAGAAATACAGTAAATGTATTGCAAATGGATAATAATTACTTCTTATATTAGGCTTTATGTGTCCTTAACGGTTAGCTTGATAGAATGGGTTACCACAAATGAGGAAGTTGCCTTCAAAGTTGTGGAGTGATATCTGGAAACCAAAGGGTTAAATTTCATTTTCTGAAAGTGTTATTTTGCTCCAAAAATGAACCACATTTGCTACATAAAAGCGATAAGATCTTCTTCAATCATTGCCTGATGTGGGGAAGTGTTGGTGAAGTTAGAAACAAAACCCGCTGACCAGGGTGAAAGTGTTATAAGCTGGAGTGCCTTCAGTTAGCCAAGAGTCATGGCACATACAGCAAAGCATAGTGATTCTTGAGAGTCTGAGTGGAGTTTTTATGTGCATGGTCAGATGAGGATACAGAGGAATTAATAAAGAAAGCTGCAGTTGTAGCATGAAAGACCTTTCAGCCTCACAGACACGAACCAGAAGGCCAGAGCCTGAACATGACTGGTACTGCAGAGAGTGCAGCCGCCGGACTGCCAGACGATCTCAACTTGTCATCTGGGCTATGATAATTCATGGGAAAAGTGGCAATGCCGATAAAAAAATACTGTACTTTATTTAAGAAGAACAAACATGCATACAGTAAATTACAAGTTGCATTAGGATGGGACTGGTTTTGTATTATATCAAATTCTAGCATTCACGGAAACAGCTAAAGCCTACACCTACTGTATGAATAATCTATACTAACAGTTCAAAGCTCCTTCTCATCTGCATGGAGGATTGAGAATAAGTTTGCATTGATGAATGGTGTTCAACATCAACACTTCTACCCAGCCGTAACCTCGCAACCTTTGGAGTGCAAAAATGTACATACCTGTATACATGAGTACATGTGCTTATCAATGAACTTATATGAACTTTTATTTTAAATCCTATCCATCATGTAACATTAGTAAATGTTTTCCTCTGACTGACTTATTTTCTGGGTCCATGTTAACTCAAAAGATACAAAAAGATGGGATTTTTCACATGCAACAACTGCCTCCTGCTGTGCCCAGGTAACAAATTTAACTGACGTCAAAAGAGGTAATGTATAAAAGGGGAAGGAACATACATTTTTTTTCAACATGTTTAAACAAATGTCCAAGTTACCAAGGCCTAACAAAAATAAATGTGTGGTTCCGGTAACCTGGCAGACCCTACTAAAAAGATAGCCCAGGGCATGCCCAAGGACGTGTTTGACAAAATTTTAAGCGAATTGGTCGTACCAAACTGAGAGTGGGCGTACTCAGATACCCGGATTTAGGAAAGGACAAGCACCTGACGTGAAATAAACTTTAGACGAAATTTTAAAGAATTTTCAAAAATACTGCAACTTCAAGGTTATGAAGATAAATTTAACGTGGAAGGGTCTCCTACTTTGCAATTGGAAGAATAAACTGTTGAGTGCGAAGTAACATAACTTATTGTGCTAAGAAATGTACAAAACTGAGTTAATCAAACCCATTAACAAGGACATAAAACCGACTCATGGGTAAAATATATTAAGTAAAAAATATTGCAGCAAAGTGTTTATATATGTCAAGTGGAACAAAAATGTATTCTTGACCTATTGATGGGGGTGCATTCTGATCTGGACTATAATTACGATTGCCACCACCAAGGTTCTGCCAATTTCCAGATTTGTACACGGAATTAACACTAACAGAACCTAGAGTCTTAACTATTGGATGACACTTCAAGCATTGGAAGCTGCCAGCAGAATATCATGAATTGTTATTTATTTATTTATTTATTATTCATTTATTTATTTATTTATTTATTTATTTATTTATTTATTTATTTATTTATTTATTTATTTATTTATTTGTTTACTGCTTGACTGTGGTAATTTTAAACAGAAAATACTTATTTTCTTCTTTGTTTTAAGTCAGTAGTAGCTTTGGATACCTATATGATGGAAATAAAATAACCTCCAGCCTTATGAAAATTTGCTTCATGTGTATATCCTTACTGTTCATAATTTAAGAATAATAAGAGTTCCAATTGAAGATGAGCAAACTAATTTCCAGGGAAAGCGATGGCTCCATTTTCATGCAACAGTCATCGTTATCCCTCATGGTATTGTCGCATCGAAGACAAAATACACCATGGGTGTTACCAACATTTGTATGAACACAGAAAATTTGTTGCAAATAGATGATAATTCCTTCTTCCATCAAGCTTTATATAATCTTAAAGGTTAGCCTGAGTGAATGGGTACCACAAGGTTGAAAGTTGATGTTAAGGGTGGGGAATAATATATGGAAACCTAAATGTTATTATTTTTATCTGAAAGTGTTTTTTTACTCCAAAAGTGAGGCACATATGCAACATGAAAGCGCGGAAATCTTCTCAGATCATGGCCTGATGTGGGAAAGTGTGGGTGACCTCACAAACACAACCTGTTGACTAGGGTGACCGTGTTATACGCCAGAGTGCCTTGCGTTAGCCAAGAGTCATGGCACATACAGCATAGCAATTCTGGAGAGTCTGGGTTGAGTTTTCATAAACGTGGTCCGATGAGATTAAAGAATTAATTTGGAAAGCCTCAGTTTCAGCAGAAAAAAGTCATTCAACCTAACAGGCACGAGATGGATGCCCAGAGCCCTCCCGTCACTAGTACTGCAAGGAGTACAAGCTTGGAACAGCCAGATGATCTCAAACTGTCACCAGGGTGATGATAATCCATTGCTAAAGTGATATTTTCCATAAAAAATTGCTAAACTTTATTAAACATGAATAAGCATGCATGCTGAGAATTGGAATTTGCATTAGGATGGGACTGGTTTTGTAGTGTTTCAAATTCTAGCATTCACGGAAACAGCTAACGCCCACGCATACTCTGTGTACAATTGAGAATTGCCATTTGCATTAGGATTGGACTGGTTTTGTGGTGTTTCAAATTCTAGCATTCACGGACACAGCTAACGCCCACGCCTACTCTGTGTACAATATGTCAGACAGTTAATTTTCACTTTCCATCTGTATGGAAGATTGAATATAAGTTTGGATTTATGAATGGTGTTCAATATCACCACTCCTACCTAGCGGTTACTTTGTAACCTTTGAAGGGCAAAAATGTAGGTTTCTGTATACATGAGTACATATGCTTATCCAAACATGATCCTCGATTTAAAATTCTATCCATTATGTGACACTGGTAAACGTTTTCCTCTGACTGACTCATTTTCTGGGTTCACTTTAACGACAAAGATACAGTGAGGTGATATTTCTTTTAACCTGATTATTTGGAGCTTGCAGTTGACTGTCACAAACGGTGGTACATGACTGAAAACGTACGGAGGCCAGACACCGACTGGTCTTGGTAACTGCGTAGATGAGGCGTGAAAGTGGTTGCTATCCTTACAAGTGTTGCCTGCTAATGGGATTAAACACTTTGCAATGTACTGTAGTAATCGGACATACACATTACAGGGTCCTGCAACTAGGGACCAGTTATAGACTGTTCAACCCTAAAAATGCATTTGGAACAAGATTGGTCCTTAGTTGTCCATATTTTCCACCCATTTGGTCCTTGTTTATCCACGTTTTCCACCCATTTAACCCCTATCAATTAAATAAAAATGGTAAAAACACTAACGTTTATTTACAATGTAATATTTCATAACAACATCGATCTACACTCTGCATAATTTGGGTCTAAGGGAATGTAAACAAGCTAATTGTTGTGGAACTTGTATTGCGACAATTAGCAGCAACACACCGACCCATCCCGGATGGGTACAGGCACGGATATGAATATTTCTCCATGAATGTTTACTGATGCTGATTAATTTACAGCCATAGCTGTCCAGCATGTGACAAACCTTTTGCTTCTTAATGGTGTGGAAAATAAATGGAAAGCAACGATTGAAGGTGCAGTATGCTTTTGTTTTATAAAAACTCGAATTAAAGTAACATTTTCATACCTAAAATGCTTTGATGTGCACGGTACGGTTAGAACAACCCATGAGTCTAACATGTATCTAATTCGAAACATGTTGAATTAAGCCTACCTTTAACCAATATCAATTTGACACTTTTAGGAAAAACTATTTCGAATTATCTTATCAGAAAAATCCGTTTGTTTTTGCAAAAATATTTACCCCTATGTACATGGAATTTTGTTGTTGAGTATCATGAGCCAATACAGGATGGCAGTTGATGCAAAGGTCTCATACAGTATATTGAAATATCCACATAGATACCATTGCTTGAAATCTGACACAGCATTCTTATAAACAAAGTGGCAATGGGGTGACCTACTTAAGGCGGTATTTCATGGTTCATTTTTCTAAAAGATAATTTTTCTCTAATGGTTTCACATCATACACTTTGATGTTTATAACTTGATCTTTGCCCCTTCTCTGTTTTTTCTCCATGGAAGTTGGTCAGGAACTATTACTGAACTCTTATATATGCCCCTTTGTAGCAGTTACCACCCAAATGTCCATGTGTGTGCCAAATCGAAACTTGAACCTCAAGGCAGGTGTTCCATTCATAAAGCTGGGTATTTACTGTTTCCTTTATTTTCACAAAAACAAATCAGCCAACTAACGTCTACTTTATCAGCCCATTACAGCACCCGCTCGCCCCCCCCCCCAAAAAAAAACACACAAGAAAAAAAAAAAAAAAAAAAAAAAAAAAAAAAAAAAAACACAAAAAACAAAAACCAAAAAAAACCACCACCACCAACAACAAAAAAATAAATAATAAAATAAACCACACACACACACAAAAGACTCAGGGCCAATCCAATGAGGTGTGAAGGGCACCTAATTAGGTGGAAGTAGATGAAGTTATATTAAGAAGACCACAATATATTCATAAAAGCCTCGTTTAGGGATATTATGCTAGCGTTTGGGATGTAGGATTATTTACATGAAACAACCTGAAATCAAGTTCTTTCTTACTATCTTCACAAATAATTACTCCAGCCACATTTGACTTCAAATTCACAGTACTTTCACACTGTTTCCTGATTTGATTATAGGCTGGTGTCTATTTCCTAACTGATTTTAAAGGTTACAAAAGTGCACCTTGCTTTCTTTTTTGTTTGTTTGTTTTTTGCTTTTTGGTTTTTGTTTGTTTATTGTTTTTGCTTTTTTTTTTTTGACCTGTAGATTATTAATCAATTTTATATGCAATTGTTTAAGTATGCACCTCGATAGACAATCTCGTAACAAAGACTTGTCTGATTTGTCGTAGATACTACACAAACAGTTTCAGGTTAACTAAAAGGAGCTTCACCTGAAATCAGCTCTAAGGTTAAAATCTTATGTTAACCTGGAAGAATATATCCTTTTATCATCACTTTTTTCATCATCACTGTCTTTATTGTTATTATTTTCATTCTTCTTCTTCTTCTTCTGCTTATTATTCTTGTTATTATTATTATTATTATTATTATTATTATTATTATTATTATTATAATTATTATTATTATCATTATTATCATTGCCCTTATTATTATCATCATCAGGAAGAAGACAAAATAGAAAAGAGCTCATGATTTCGCTCACAAGTCAGTACATTGATGTTTACCTCAGAGACCAATATAAACTATATAGTTGTGTGTGTGTGTTTTTTTCTATACTGACCAGGATTGTAACTATTTTCTGCAAATTAACACCAAAAATAGCAGTTTTTTTCATAATGTATAGCCTATAGTAAAGTAAACTACCTCCAAACATTCCTTCACCACTACTAAAGGAGTTGTGTGATTTATGGAGGTGCAGGCCTGTACCATTACGTTTGCATCGCCCCATCTGTTTGCTTGGCAAATGCAACAGTCAGCATATCTCTCCCAAAGTCTACGCCACAAACGTTGCTGCCCCTCAACGATTTCCAAACAAAAAAGGAGATTCATTGGAGGAAACAAACCCCTCTCCAATGTATTTGTTTCCATCGGGCCTGTTGATAGCACCACACCAAGAGATTTGGACAGTGTGCAAGGGTTACTTGATGTCCCTTCATAGGTCTTCTGGCGTTCAGGTAATTCTCCTTTACATATCGCCCCACTGTCAGAATGCTGAATCTGGGTTTCTCTAGATATGCATGAGGTGTTTGAAATCTGTCTCACGGATGGAGGAGCTGTATATGCTTCTCTTGTGCTCTGGTGGTTACTCTTTCTCATCCAAGGTGATGCCTATAGTCTATGAACCCAGTTTGCCGATGACAATCTACCTGTCTGCTGATGTGGTGTGGGAACATCCCATTAGAAAAACTTCACCACTATATAGGAACTCCCAGCCTGCATCATGTTCAGGGCATGGCAGTGGTCACTACTCGCTAAAGGCGGCATTGTTAAGTATGGGAGTGTTTTTTTGGCAGGCCTTGTAAAGGGCACTGAAACCATGCTTCAACACCACCCAACAGGTGACAGGCAATACGACATTGGCACTCTGGGGTACAATTACGCTATATATGTCCATAGGCAATGATGCATGTGAAGACAAGTTCCTTCAAAATGCAGGATTAAAACAAAAATGTGACTTCTTGCAAAATTTATCAAACAAAATATTCGTGTGTCTCTTCATTGACTCTCCCCATATTTTAGAGTTTACATCTACATGAAATGAATTTGATGCAGTTGAGACAGCGTACATGATTAATTTGAACATTTTAGTAGCAGTGATCATATCATTTTGTCAGATTTAAAATAATTATGGTCCAAAAATAAACTAAGTAAAATTATTAACACTCTGCTTAAATAATTTAATGGTGTACCCATACTTTTTTTAGGTAATTTAAAGATACGCACATGTATATGTAGCATCATCCTTTGATTACATCATGTGTAAAGAGGAACAGAGTTGGAGCCCATGCTTGACTGCACATGAGCTGAATGTGACACAAAGTCAAAAAGTGCACTTCACAGAAAGGATCATGTGCGGTCTTTCCTGTCCCTGTAAGGACCCTGCGGACCAATTATTTTTCTCACCATACCTGAGTAATGTGGCCAGAAACTGTGCCAATCATGGGTATAAAGGCATGGGGTTTTTTCTGTCAGTTATGGATTCGCCATCACTGGTCAAACTGAGAACATCACCATGCCAAGGCTATCCAAAATGGACAGGGCAAGAGCCATAGGTCGCATTTAAGCTGGTGAAAGTTGCAGAGCTGTCGCACGGGCAATGGGTGTGAACCACAAATCCATCGATGAGTTGTTGAGAAAATACCAAAACACAAATGATGCTGCAGATTTACCACGCCCGGGAAGGCCAAAGCTGACCACCAGGCAACAAGACGTTTCATCGTCAATGCAGCACTGAGGAGTAGGAGCTGCACAGATCCTGATATTCAGAGCCAGCTGGAGAGAGCCAATCCTCACCAAAGACGCATGTCCACCCAGACTGTTCGTAACAGACTGCATGCTGCTGGTTTAAGGTCCCGGAGCATGGTGAAAAAGCCACTTCCTACCCCACGTCACAAGGTTGCTCGGTTGCAGTGGACAAGAGAATATGTCTGTACAACACATGCAGGATGAAGCAATGTTCTCTTCACTGATGAGTGTCGCTTTTCCCTCCACAGTAGTGATGGACGTGTTCGTGCATGGAGACGGCGAGGGGAGAGACACGCTGCTTGTTGTGTTCAGCCCACAGTTGCATACGGAGGGGGCAGCATCATAGTGTGGGCGGGCATCTCTCCTAATGGCAAGACAGACCTCGTCATCATGGAAGGAACAATGACAAGCAGACGGTACATAACGGATGTCCTGGAACCCCATGTTATTCCATTTGTGGGTGCCATTGGAGACAACTTCATGCTGATGCAAGACAATGCCAGGCCACATGTTTCAGCTGTGGTTCGTGATTACCTGGATAGTGAGAATGTTGAGGTGATGCAATGGCCAACATGCTCACCTGACCTCAACCCGATTGAGCACCTTTGGAGCCATATGAAAAGAAATGTGTACCAGAAGATGGGTCCTAACTCACACTTCGCAGATCTACGGGGTTATCTTCTGGAGGAGGGGGACAATATATCTCTGGCACTTGTGAGAAAGCTCGTCTACAGCATGCGAAAACGCTGCCAACAGTGCATTGACAACCATGGTGGCTACACATCCTATTGAATGGACATTTAAAGGTGCTTTATGTGACACAGTGATTAGTCAATTTCTGCTCTATTGAACTCAGAAAATGCCTGAACTTTAAGTACAGTCTGTGATAACTTTTGATGCAACCAAGCACCATCTGTGATAACTTCTGATGGGACTCTGCACTCAGTTCATATGCATGTTTGAGTGTTCTACAGGTACTCTTGCGAACTTGTGATTCAGACTTTGTCTGCTTATTGACACTGTGCAATGAAGCGTAACTTCATTTGATCAGAATTTCCTCTACAGATCTACTCTAAAGTGTATACAGAATAAAAGAAACATTGAATATATTCAAAATATGTGTGTGTTTTTTTTATATAAGAATTGCTTTTAGTGGAGGGTTCTTAATTTTGCCTAGTTTGGATTCCAGGGGTACACCAGTAACTACTGGTAATAATTTTGATTTGTTATTGCGAAGTTCTGCACATTGTTTTCTGTCTAATAGGTAACTTCTAAACAATTTGGCCGACAGATCTTTCATGCCATAACATTTATGTCTATAAAGTAGAATTTCGTAATCTAGCGTGTCAAATACTTTTGCCAGATCAAGGAATTAAAATAAATGAACTTTCCCTTTATCCATTTCCTTCCCTATTTCTTCCACTAATTATATGACAGCCAGGACAGTATAATTTGTGGATATGGAAATATTTGTCCAGCTGATTTTACATATTATTTCTAATACTTTAGAAAAAGAAAGGATTGTGGATTTGGGATAGTTTTTGAAAAAAAGAGTCATTGTATTTATTGCATATTGAGGTCATTTTAGTAATCTTTAGTTTATTTAGAAGCATGCAGGTAATCAGAGTTTGATTAGTGATTAGAGTGAGAGGTCCGATAGGTGGATTCCCGATAAACTTCAGGCATTTTATAGATATTCTATCATCACTGTGATTAGTTTTGGAGCTTAGATTTATTATTTTATCAACTGTATAAATATCTATTAAATGCAGTTTCAAAGTACTCTCGTATCCCTCTATCAAATATCGCTTACTATTAGAAGAATGTGTGTGTGGAACTTGATTTACTAAATTAGGTCCAATATTGATGAAAGAAGTGTTCAATATGTTTGCAACGGTTTCTATGTCATTACAAGGATTCTCGTTATCCATGAATTTTTATGTGAGGTACTTTTTCTATATTTTTTAGATAACATTACCTTAATAATTGCCCATGTTTCCTGATATCATTTTCATGAATTTTAAAATGGTTTTTATATTGTCATTTTTAGCCTTGTGGATGTAATACATATTCAAATTTGTTTTTAGGGAATGATATAAAAAGGACTTTGTGGGTGTAGATTTCAATCTTTTGTAGAGATTATCTTTATAATTTATTGCTCGAAGTATTCCAGTTGTTATCCATTTATGCTTTCATATTCAAATTTTAATCTTTTTAAAATCTGAGTAACTAGCAAGGTATATGTTTATTTCTCTTGCCTTATTGGATTAACCTAGGTTCGTTATATTAATCATTTAATTGATTTTGCAGTCTTCAGGGACATATCAGTGCAAATGAAATATGGTTGATGATCGAAACATTTCTTTACCATTGTCCCCGATGTAGTATTATGAGTTACATCTTTTATTTTACCAAATATGTTTCCAATAGTTGTCTCTCAAGTAGTATAAAATGTTATGGGGAATGTAATTTTCGGATAAAAGCTGTGTTACGTCAATGTGTCGAATAAAATCTTGAAAAACTGGTCGAGCAACGATTTCTAATAATTTAATATTAAAATCAAAATAAATTAATATTTCATGATTTGTTCTTTTTAATCTATACAGTGTTCGCGCTAGCCCTTAGATGAAGGCAATATTGTGGTCAGCATTATCTCTGGGAGGTGGATACACTTTTTTTCCAAAATCGGTTTCCTTTGCCTTATCATTTCACTTTTAGATACCTCACAAGTAAGATCAGACTACATTGATAGTTTCAATGTGCCATTTAACCTTAAGTGAATATATTTTGTCATTTAAATCTTCAATTTCATGAAGTAGAGCAGTTTGCTACTGTTCAAGCTTTTTCATTTCAACCATAGTTTGATTTTCAGTGGTAATTTAATAAGCATTTTCGCACTTGAAGTATTTTAGAGGAGATGCATTGTGAATGGTAGCCATATTTATCCTGCCTTTGTATGTTTGTTGCAGCACAATTATTTGTTGGTATATACGACTGCTTGGTGGGTCTTCCTTGCCAAGTGGTTGATATGCAAAAACTGAATATATTGTTTTTATTCCCCTGGCAACTTCCAATGCTTTAGGTGTGGTATAATTTGTTTGGTATTAATTGGCTTTTCGCAGCTGAAAATCGAGAAAATCTTTATGTTGGCTCTCTCTATCTTACCTTGTAATATGTTTCGTTTTTGTAAATGAAGTCGCTTTTTAACCTGTTTGATTAACCTACCTAATCAAACAGAGAATTGCAAATGTCATCTGGGGAATTGCAAACGTTTGATTTAATGAACTAAAATATTGTTGCTCGGTACCTTTACAATTTGTTGTGCATGGTGAAAATTCGAACAGTCATTCGATGAATCGCTCTTGGAACAATTATAAAAAACATGTTAAATTAGATAATTTGAGACGCTTGATCATGTGACATTCTTGTCAACTGCCACAGCCCACTGGTCCATATCATTACACAACAAAGGTTCCTTAAGCCCAGTGGATCCCTGCATCACCATGGCATATAAGGTACGCCTTAATAAGCTAGCAAATATACATGAAAGGTAACTGTTTAAAAAGTGTTTGATCTTCAAATACACTTGAGCCTTAAAGAGGAAGGAGACATAGGTTTGGATACGTATTATTTATTCACACAAAGCATAGTGTCACTGTTGGGTTTATACTAGTATTGCCGTTTCAGAGAAATTAACTCTCAGAAGAAAAAGATATTTTGGTAGGATCAATGTACAAAAACCTTAATCTTATATTTTGGAATGTGATAGAGGGATTGTGGGTGTTATCTAGGCGCACAACATATTTGTAAGATTCATGCGTGCTTTTTAATTTTTTCTTTGTTCCATCGCCATGTATGTCGGGTAGCACTGCTTGTAGCAAAATTTGTATGCAGATCACTTAGTGTTATGCCTCACGACTGTTGCATTACTTATGTTTGGACAAGCGAAGTATCTCTAAACAAGAAGTAATGCTCGTCTCCTCTAAACAAATAACATTACAGGTACTTTGACTCACTTTCATAAATAGATACATTCATACATATGTAGATACATACATACCTGCATATGCACACACAAATAAAAAATCATGCTCTTGTTATTGCTAAAACATTAAACAATTTTAGCCATTTTTTAAATTTCTTCAGTACTGTTTTAGTGTGGAGATTTTCAATTTTATATCGTCTGGAAGTTGCGTCATACAGCAGGTTGCCAGGACGAAGGCCTAGATAACAAATCGGGAAAACTGGTCCACACTACCCTGTCTTCTCAAATCAGGAACTATGCTTTAGGGCAGAAACAAAGTAAACTTGCTCCCCATCAATGAACATGATAAAGACAAAACTGTTAACTATTTCTCCATGAAATATACTTTATCATGGTATACATGGTACAATGAATTGGGAGACATTCGTGAAATCACCACAGACTCTGCCCAATAATGTATATCCCATATATACTTTCAGTACATAAATGATAAAACAAGCTTACTGTGATTTGCTGATGATCAACTCATCAAGACAAGTCTTTTGTGATAAAAAAAAGCCTGATTACCCACTGTACGTTGACTTGAGTAGAATCCTGCAAACTTTTGATTTTGAAATTTGCTTGAAACCGACCATGCGTGTTGAAGCATGGGCTCCTTAATAGAGTGATTTTTATCTGAACCCAGCTCTATGAGTATGAGGATAAAACAGGTAATACTGACTTTCCAAAATATTCGTTTGTTATTTAATTATAAACAAGCAGATCAATGGAGACTTATAAATTTTGAGTATTTAAGTATGTGCCTCATTAGAGTTCGTGTTTTGCTCGTGATCTGAAAGTTAAAGCCGATGCCAATGTGCGCCTTCTCTTTTCATGTCTGGCCCAGAAAACATTTTTCCTTTTCATATCAAAAAAAAAAAAAAAAAAAGAAAAATCATAAAGTTATTCGCAAAAAGCTTCACGGCACTTTAGGAAATTGGTCAGCGCCATACTGTGTGCTCGAGCAAAGGTACATCTATATTGGTGACGTAGGCGACTCTGTTCGCGAAGCGGTTCATTCACAAAATCTCTCTGCTCAAATTCGTTCACGTTGATCAGAATTGCTCGCACAAATTCACACTGATGGCCGTTTCAAAATACCATCGTGCCAAGCATATGGATGCACCCGCCAGCGAAGAGAAGTGGCTCATCCAAAGGCAAAGGATTTTACAGGGTTCCCGGTGGGAAGTGCCAGCGAAACCGGAACTGGCAGCACAGTGGCTGCACCGATTTGGGACGGTGTACACGGTAGACACATTCAACTTTTCTAGGACAAAACTTGTGCGCGAAGACCACTTTTGGGGGGACGATTTTTGTGAGGACACACACATCAAGATTTGAAAGATGAGAGGAGAAAGCCAAAGCATGGAAGAGCCTTGAAGCCCGATGCCATTCCTACTGTATTTGTACACCGCCCCATGCAAATGCCAACAGACCGCATTGCAAGACTGAACATGCAGCTACAGAAAAGGTAGCATTTAGTTTTTAATAATAATATTATAGGGACAGACAAGGACACTTTGATTCACAGAACATATAGAACTGGACCTAGAACTATTCATGTAGGGAAATGCTATGAGAGTATTGCTGACTCGGGTGGAAGAAAAGTGATGGCGGTAAAATTAGCGATAATATAGGTTCCGATGCAACCGCTTCAGTGAAATTCTCAAGTGATCACAGAGATACGTAGTCTGTGTTTTATTCTATATTGTTTGTATGTGTTTTGGATTTTTTTCTCTCTCTATCTCTGTCAGTTGGGTATGTGATTAGCTTGGCGGGCCAGGTAGCTGGTCTATTAATTAGTCTATCAGTATTGTTCTGGACGCCCCACCGTGCCAGTGGTCACTGGTGGTAGCGTTATCTTGATTGCCCCAATTAAACAGTCAACTTAGAAAACAAACAGTAGCGTACAGTGGGCAGTGCTAAGTGACCGAGACCTGGCCTGTGAAAGCAAGATAGCTTTCACGCATCTACCGCTTCAAGACACCTCGAATGCTTGATGCGCTGTGCAAGCTAGCTTTCACGTCATCTCCCAAGCCGTGATCCAGACCTCGCTTTTCTCTCTTGAGCGCTGGATACTTTTCATGCGTGAAAAGTACCTCGCTTTCTGAGCATGCGCAGTTGAAAGGTTATATGACCTGGTTCCCACATCCGTTTTTGCCCAACTAAAACGCTGTTGCCCTTAGTGTTTGCGCAACATTATATGATATATAAAATATAATACACACACACATATGTATATATATATATATATATATATATATATATATATATATATATATATATATATATATATATATATATATATATATATATATTTAAGGCATTCACAGCAGTTGTCAACAAATCGCAAATATTGAAAGACATACAGATGTTCGCACGCTTTTGCCATGCTGGTGCTCTGGAGTCTTTCCACAATGCCAAGCAACAAGAATTTGATTTTTGTTGTCAAGTGCAAGCATGTGTGCAACTGGCTGCTATTGATCATAATCACAATGCAGGGAGAGAGCAGACAGTTGTATAGCGCCCTGTGAGAGGTGGTGCTGCCCAGGGTGAGGCCACGTACAGAGTCGCTTACAGAAGGGTCGGCATGTTATGGAAGCAATGAAAGTTCCCCAAAATTATACATTTGCCAAAGACATCAGAGAAATCACTGAAATCAAGCTTATGGGCGAAGAAATGCCAGCATCAGAAGTACCAATACACATCCCCAAGAATGTCGCAGGCCCCGCACCAGCAACAAAAGCTGAAAAGATTGCTGCACACCGATCCAGATTTTCCAAGTGAAATATCTGTACATCAAACCACCATAGTTGTGGACTCTGCCAGAAATATTCACCCATCCACAAATTCTTTATTTATGAACTGAAGAATCATATGGGCCAAGTTGTTTTTATCAACCCAAATGCACATTTATGAGGATGTGTTATCTGTATTATAGCTTTTGTAATTTCAATATGAAAGAGGAACAAGGAAAATTGTAGTCATCAAAGATATTAGACTGTGATTGAATATACATACTTGCTAATCATTATTTATCACTAAGGGAGTTCCATATGCATGTATTCTTGCCATGTGATTTCAGTGTGATTAGTCCAAAAAAGAAGGAGGAAAATGTTTCTGGTCACCTAACCTACCTGTCAAAATGCCGACCTCATTACTTATTTAACAAAAATAAGAAATTGGCAGTAAAAGTTCAATCCACCCACATTGTTTGTTTGTTTTTTCTAGGCATGTAACAAGACACCTAGGTATTTTTTTATTTTTGCATAAAGGATCCAGGAAGGGTGTGGTATCCTTAACAAGACAGATAATCAATTTTGACTGTAACATGTGATTGTGATTAAAGGCCAAAATCAGATAATGTGGCTCAAGTTTACAAAATATTATTAGCTTGATTGATTACACTTTTTTGCTGCTGGTTATTTGGCTGATAGTTAGCACAACCAATGAATCCTAGAATTTTGTCATTGTGATATTTTATATGGATGAATCCTAGAATTTGTCATTGTGCTATTTTATATGAATGAATCTCTATACTGAAAACGTGCATACAGACTTACCCTTTAAGTTATTCCTTGTGCATATTTGCAGTTTTTCTACAATGTATAGCTAGCTAATAAAGGATGAAAAGAAAGTAAAATAAACAGGACAATATAGATCTTGGCTGGTGATTTTGAACTGTATATTGATCGTGAAATGTAGTGCACTTACAAACTTCTGCGTTGTCAGTTGATTACTTCAAGTTGTATAATTGCATGTAGTTTATTGTGAAAGTGCTTTCATTCACTGGGCAATATTGGAGAGTTGTATAATGAATAACAACGGTAAAAGTACAGGTAAGTTTCATCCTTTTCTTAAAACTCCAATACAAGACCCATAGTACCCAGGTACAGAGTTTTTAATACCAGGAAAAGTCAAATATTGGTGAGTTAATCGATTATTTATGAACCTGAACTGTGCAACCTAAAAAGTGTAAATGTAAAGGGGAGATATTTCAACATTAGAAATTGTGCTGGGTCCCATCATACATGTTACTTCAAGGCAGCCAATAAAGAATAGGAGGTTATTTTGTTTGTTGTGACCTCATTCTCAATCTTTACGATGTGAAGAACTGTACATACAATTGGGACCCCCCTCCCCCCGATGAATGAGTGAATGAGAAATATGATGTAAGACCAATGTCAGGTAAAAATCAAAATACCAGTACTTGTATATACTATCCATTTTCCCCTATTACTGAATGGATGACTGTTTACCAACATACACTTTGACAGTGCCAATAGAAAAGACTACAACAAGAAATCTGTCTCTAGTTCACTTTACACAATATAATGGGTATTCATTACTTGAGAAAAAATACAAAAATATAGTGAAGGAGGTGCTGTTATAGTGTATATTGGTAAAGTGTGATTGACATCCTCCCATAAGTGGAAGGTCTGAAGAACCCTTATGGGGGGGGGGGGCAATGTGGGTGAAAAGGCTTTAACTGGGTCAACTTTGAAACTATAGGTCAATTATCTGCATGTATTAAAAACTAGCTAATGCCCCCATTTTAACTTATTTTCCCAAGCAGTAAAAATAACTAGCCTACACGTAGAAATTTGCCACTTTCGTTCCGATGAAAAATTACACAGTAATTTTATTCAATATACATAATCAACCAATACTTTCTTTATTTGCAATATATATATACATATATGTATATGTATGTATATTTATATATATTTATATATATATATATATATTATACATACATACGTGAATCTTTATACATTAAATAATGTTCTGCACAACGCTCTCGAAGACTAGTATAATTAATTTTCAAAGGCTGCAATAAATTACGTCACATTGGAAGCCTGTCTTTTTCACTCATGCAAATTTCACCGGTGACGAAGCCTCAGAGTCATACATGTAACTGCTTGCAAATCATGGAGAATTACAAACTATTATTTGTCAGCCAAGTAGTAGCCACTTTCCTTTTGAGACATTAAGCAATTTCAAAGACCAAATGTCAACTGCAGATGTCAAGCCCACTTCAAACGATGCTTCTTTAAAATATGTCCTTGTCGGGTTTCATGAAACAAGTTCAAAGAAAGAGAACATTATGGCCCGGAGATGAATAATATATTGATTTGTCACCGTGACCCCAAAATGCTGGTCCTGATCACTTTGTTTTGCGTCACAATATTATTTTAGTCCGAGAATAATCCTGGCTGAAGGCTGGAGCAAATGTGGTCGAATTTACTAAGTTCCCAGTCTTTTGGCCGCCTAACCATGTTCATTAATTCTTTCCATCGTTGTTTATTGCTCTTGTGGGAAAAATATAACAATATTAGATACAGCGTCAACCTCCTTTTTGAAGTACGGGTTATAACCATTCGACTGTGTGTTGTAAAGACTGTAATTTGATTGGCTGCCTCGATGACGTATTGTGGAGATTTACATGTCTCAACTATGCGTTGCAGAGTTTCTAATTTGATCAGCTGTTTTAATATCAGTTATGCTTGTAAGGACATAAATGATTGGTTTGCTTGTCTTCGGGTAAAAGGGGACATGAGTTACTTGACTATGTGTTGCCGAAGCTCGACTATGTGTAGTGGAAAATATTCCTGGCAATGCTTAGTAGAGACTGACTTCTGATTGGTGGCTCGACTACGCGAAGTGGAGGCTCGGCAACGCATGAGGCCTATTTGCTATGGTCCTGTTGGCTTGCCATACACGTACTGGTACATGAGCTAGTATTGTGTATCAGATTAAGTTAATTTGGGGGGTGGGGGGTGTGTGGTCAAGCGTAACTTCACCTTATATCATTTTAACGCTTTTAGCCCAAGCGCATAAGGAAAAGGGCAGGAAAAAATATAAGATGGCTGATTTTTCCAAGAAAGGTGCAGAAACCAATCCTGAGGCCATCCCTGCAAGGTTCACCAAGTTCACCCTTGTGGCAACCTCAGATTTCAAGATGGCTGCCATACACGTATTGTCAGAAAAAAACATTGACTACTCTAATTATTGTTGAAGATAGCCCAATCTACATGAAAAGTGCATTAGTTTTTTTTAATAATTTCAAAGACTGGCAATTATTCGTCATGATCAGAGTATTTCAGGGTCCATTTCATACATTTCAAAAATGTGAATTCTTGTCAAAATCCCCATGTGGGACAGGGTGTATAGGCTGAATGCACAAACAATATACCAAAACATGCAAATGATGCCAACATCTGCAAAGGTCATGGACTTGACGTTTCCGATAAATCAGTCATTCTGTACATCAACCTGAGACGAGTGTTTGCAATTATGTCCAGAGCAAACAGTCTACCAAAAAAAAAAAAAAAAAAAAAAATTGTAAGTCAGCCTTAAAGCTCCCCACATGCTCTTCCATATCCTGTCTTGCAGCCACAGGGGCCATGGCTTTTCAATTTGAACTAGAACCAGAAGTCCATCCTTATATTGTCTACTCCACTCAGTTGGTGGAAGTTCATTCCCATGCCACTGTTGAACTGTGTGATATGTTCTAAAGCTGTAGAACGTCGCAGCTGGATATACAGGTGCGAATGATTGTAACTTAAACTTAGTACATATATAAAAGCTCGACGCACAGAACGGAAATACATCAAATAACAATGGCTGTCAAGAGAGTTTGATTTCGCAGCTGCATACAGTTTAAGAAGAAACTGTTTACCTGTCTGTGCTTCTTGCTCATGTGTACTGTTTGCTTTAGAGAATGCATGCAAGAACGCCAAGCTGAGACAATTGCTTAGTTTCTTCAAGAATTAATGGTTAGTCGCAGTTAATTGCCACAAATTATAGACTGCCACTTGTCATGTATTCATTGCATCCCTTTATAGCTTTGACAATATTCAGGCACATTCGATACACTATTGGCACAAGGTTATATATAGGTGCTGCTATTATGTGTTTAACGATTGAATTTAGAAAACATGAAATATTTACAATTCGATTTGTGTGTACCAAGGCGTCGTGACTATTTTAAATCAGGTACATGAGTTCAGCTACTGAGCAATAATACTGTCAAAATTTTGGAACTTGGAGTTGGGTTATTGGGATCAAGGTGAGCCTTCTTTTATCTTGGTACAAGAATATCTATCTAGCAATCATTGACAAGGCCACAGTTCATCGTGCCTGTTTGGAGAGCTGCAAGATGCACACATAACACAAAGGAATGTCTCCACTTCAAGTGTCCTGTACAATAGTTGTACTGCCAAAACCTGTAGCACAGTTAATTTCTATTTGATCAACAGATACAGCTGCTTCAATGTTATTGCTCATAATCCCAATCCAAATCATATGACTTTGAAGGTCACCACCTATATAGTTAAAACAGTTTTCCCGATATAACTAAAACAGATATCACAACGCCTTCATATTTGTCCATGAATTTACAACAATAGTGAAACCAGATAAAAAAAATATATTGAAGTTCAAAGTGTAAAACGATGGTTAAAGTGCATGTTTAGTTACGCCTTCGAGAATTTGTTTGTTTTGTTTACTCATCGACTTCCACTATTATATGAACCGCCTCCACGAAGTCAAAGAAAAGCGTTAGATACTTTGTGCTGTCCATGAAGCACACGACATGGGATAATGAATATGCCAATATAACTCTTGAATCACCCTTCTGGATTCAATGTTTTCTCTTAAAAATTTGATTATCTTCACATGGGCCTATTGCATGCTACTATTTTACAAGAGTTGTTCGATTTATTTTGACGAATTTTTAGCGAGTCAAAACAATAAGTATTCTGTTGTGTTTAAAATTAGACCCACATGTTTTACATGGACTGCAGAGGGTAAAGCCTGTTAAAGCACTCTCCATGACACAGATGTTGGCGCATATATTCCTACCAAATTGTGGGGTGAAGGAAACCAAGGGGGGGGGGGGGACACTATGCACAGTCAGAGTAGTACAAACTAATTCAACCTCCTTTCCTGTCTGAGAGCCAAACCTGAGCCATAGATATTAAAGGTGAGCATGTTACTGCTTGGCCAACCATACACCCATAATATCTAAATGTGTTCCTGCAACAGATATTAGATCTGGGACCGATGTGCATGAATATTAAGTCTCCAGTCAGACAATTTAACATTTAAAAGAAAACCATACATTTGAATTTTATTACATTATGTAAGTACCTCCATTTGAAGTATATCACAAATCCTGACGAAACAAATTACGCTTTATTGCACATGGAGAATAAGGACACAAAGTCTACATCACAGGTTAACATTAATGTCCATTTGGTAACAGTAGCATTCACGGTACTGTGACTTGCCTCCTTAGGGTCTATCACAGACTGCAATTAATGAAATCACCCTTTTCAAGGAAACACCGACTCAATGATCAGTGTATTGTCCAATGGCTATAAAGACATATTTTGTGGGCAGGATGTGTATCCTCCACGATAGCAACATACCGTTGTCAGAACTTTCTTTGTGCTGTGGATCTACTTTCAGATCAGCCTCTGAGTTATGATGTCCCTCTCGTGCAAAACATGGCATTGCATGTTGGGAAAATTGCTTTCAGGACCCGTCTTCTCACAGATGTTTCTCTTCAGATGACTCCATTGGTGCTCTGATGGATAGACGTCAGGCTGGCCACTCCATTATTTCCAATGTGTTTCTGTCCAGGAATTCTCCCAATTCACCAGCAACAGGTGATCTTGCTTAATCCTTCATTAAAGGTTTTTTGTTTTTGTTTTTGTTTTTTGTTTTGTTTTAATAGCACTACCAGTATATGGCAGCACGGTGGCTAAACGATCTCGGTGATGTAGCATTAGGCAGTCATGGTATCATTTATTATGACTGCTGTTGGCTTACCAGAACAGGATGCTGCCACTCTCAAATGCAACTGTTAGCCATACACAGCATGTGCCATGCCCTTCCCTTGCTCTCTTCCAGGCATTTCTGTGCACAGAATAGTGACATTCATCAGTGAACAGCATTTTACCTGATTCTGCCTGTGTTTTACGGATGTGTCATCTTAGCACTGGAATCTGGTAATCATGTCATGATTGGTTTAAAACTGTTTCTTCACCATGGATCTCATCTTGAAACTGATAGCAGGCAGTCTGTTGTGTATTATCTAGGTGGAGAATCTCCTCTGACGAGGATGGGCTATTTGTAGCTGTTCCTGGATGTCTGTAGTGATGCAAGCCTTGCATGTTAGTGGTCAATTGACAAAAAAAATTGATAGTGTTGCATGCTGGTCACCCTTTGCTGTACCCGTTCGTGAACAACCCAAAAATTTTCAGAAAAACTTAGTGGTCTTTTATGGTTAACTCAAATGGCTCTCACAACCAACAAGTGGCTTCAATATAGTCTATAGTCCTCACTCTGTCTCTTTGTGGTAGACAAAACATTATGGCGTGACCACCGATAAAGAATCCATAGCTGATACTGGATGAACCAAGAAAATTGTACTAAAACAATAATCAAGAGGGATTTAAAATAGGTATAGGAAGGCTCTCTGACACAGCATATATAGTTTTTTTTGCAAGGTGTGGGTTTCGAAACTTTGTCTTACATTTAGCCCATGTGCAGTCAGGCATGCAGCACCACTTTGCTTATCTTCTTAGAAAGTGTACCCGAGGTAGTATTCCACGTAAACTTGTAAAATATCTTAAAGATAGCTGACAAATAATGGAATTGATATTAAGTTACAAATGTGAAGATTTATTTTTTAATAAGGTAATTTGATTTTGTTCTTCTGGAGTAACTGATGTGTACTTTTAGTTGTGTTTGAAGAGCCACTGTCTTGATGAAGCACAATTTCTCTCTACTTTTCTGGTTCTGGGGAAACAATCCATAAATCCAAAGGCAAGTCATCACAGCTTTGAGACTTCAGTTTGTTCCAAGCGTTTCCTCCTTGGCGGACATAGCCAGTCCTTCTTTGCACATAGCTACCACCCAGATAGAGTATTGCCTCATTGGTCTACAGCTAGCTTCATATACAGCTGCCATGACCATTTCCTCCGTTGTTGAATGGGACTAACACTTAGATGGTGTATAAGATCCTTTTTTCTTTTGAATTAGCATTTGATAATTTAATCAATAATCCTGTTTACTGTCCCAAGCATAGTTTTAATGCGTGTGCTATCCTTCTGTGGGTTGGTGGATTCACCTTTTGTGTCACGTGCTTGATCCGTTTAACAAAGCAGAGTTTTATTCCAAACAATTAGCACTTTAATGCTCAAGTGAGATGTCAACCATCCAAAATCAAACAGTCATAGAAACCAAACAAAGCAAAATTTACACAAAGTGAGACCCAATGTTTGTATTCCCTTCTTATAGTTTATTTTGCCACACGAATTTCAAAGTTTTAATGAAAACCTAAAAGTTGAATCCATTTCAAACTGAGAAAGTAAGAAAATTGTGTGTTCACTTTGCGCAGTTGCTGTATAAACGCAAGACAAGTGACACAAATGACAATGACAAAACAGAATTTTCCACTTTACTTATTTTTTAAAAATATATATTTTGTTGGACTCGGTTTTAGTTTAGTGTTTTATGGCCAATTTTGAGGACATCTGTGCTACGCAGAAGCATATCCTTAAAGCATAAAGTTTCAGGAGGAACACCCGTTCTAAGGTATATCTATCAGTGTGACGTAAGTATATGTGATGTTTGCATGGTCCTGTAATCTTCTTTAAGAATAACATGCTTGTGTAATGAAACCACACTAAGGCTGAAAAGATGTGTTGATGTGTTGGCTCAAAGCATCCAGTAACTTGAAGGAAACCCCTGTCAAGGTAATAGACAGTGTCAAATTGAGAACCTGCATCCTATTTGGCTCAACGGTGACGCACACATTCCTTTGTTCAAACTTATTGATTTGCGTTTACAGTTAGGCTGTGAACGAGTTTCGTGGGTGTTTTGTTCTTTTGCTATTTTTATTTTATCTATTCTCTGTTTTATGCGACACGCGCTGTCTGTGTACATGCACGAAAAGCATATCCGCATGGTCGCGTTTGGTTAATCAGCCAATCAAAGCGCAAGCTAATTAAATCTGCGCATTTTCTTTGTGGCAAGAGGGCTTTTCTGGTTCGGTAAACCGCACACTTTGGGCTTTATCTATCCAAGGGAAGCGTCGCGTAACGAGTCTCTGCATATTTCATCTCAGCGAGACAACTGCATTTCTTCATAGTTATTTCATAGAATATTTTGTACGCTGCTTTTGCGTCTTGAGGATGGTTGGAACCGCCTTAAAGCTTGTAAGTAATTTGAGTTATAATTGTGAACATTTATTTTATTTCCTTCTTTGGAATTTGGACAAGAATCTTTTGACCATGACGGGGCTTAGACTAAACCAGAGGTAAAAACTTATATCTTAATATTTTTGGCTTGATATGTATAAAAGCGTGGTAATATTGTAACTTTTATAGAATTATTGTTGCCACAATATCTTGCCATATGTTTGACGAATGAAATAGATGTTATGGCTTCAAACTGCAATATGGTTTGAAATTTCATGAATTTCAACATGAAATATGTGAAAAATATGTATACTGCGATTGTGTCCTAATCTAATGTTGTTTTTTCACTGTTTCAGTGATTGTCGATCCATTGTTTATTTGTATAATGCAATTATGTTCTAATCTAATGTTGTTGTTTTTTTTTCACTGTTTCAGTGACTCTCAATCCACTGTCTATATGTGCCAGATATATCATTAAAAGGATATCTACCATACCAAATCGACTTTATTTGTGGTAACAAAACCATGCGTCACAAAAGAATTCAAGGCTACATGACGGTTTCATGATGATGCCGACTCCGCTCGTCATTTCCGTGTAAACGAAGGACAGTGGAAAGACTGAATGCCTTCAAGTCTTCGTTTCTGCCCGTGGATGTTTGTAGTCTCGCTGGGGGGAAATGCGTTGTATCCCATAATATTTTTCTAAACTGTTTGCCTGACACACAGACCACTTGTCCCGCCCGATGAAACTATTCCTGTGTGTTATGTAACTTTGGTATGCGCTCTGGCAAAGGATTTCATCGGGTCGTCATGCTGACACCTACGCCTAGCTGTTGACCTGCATGGAGTGTAATACGTGAGGTAGTCGTGCTAATATATGTGCCTCGCTGTTGAAATGCGCTTCACTCAATGCATTGGGTCATTTTGCTGTTTGCTTCGCCTAGCTGTTGACCTGCATGAAGTAAAATGCGTCTGGTAGCCGTACTGATATCTGCGCCTTGTTGTTGACCTGCGTTCGACATTTTCCGTTGGGACATCTTGCTGTTTTCTAGGCCTAGCTGGTGACGTGCAGAGTGTAATGCGTCAAGTAGTCGAAATGATACCTAAGCCTCGTTGTTGACCTGTGTGGACATCTGCAACTTGCTGTTGACCTATACTGAGCTCCCACCAGGATGACTTTTCCGGCTTAGTGACCATCTAATCACCAGGGAACTCTGGCTTGCGTTGCGTTTGTGAACAGCATTCTATTGTTTTCAGCTGACTTTCTTCGGGCGTAAGTGATTTATTGTAACTTTTTGGCTTGTTTCTTCAGAGATGCAAAAATCGCTCACCCATCTGCAGTCCATAGCTGGACATGCCGTGCTCATTTGTGAACACTGTTGACTTTAATATCTATGCGTCTTAATGTTAACCCTTTCCCCCTTAAACCGGCCAAAACCAGCTGCTGGTCAAATGTCGTTTTGCTTAAGTGTTTTCAACTAATTTCAACAATAATGAAAAACCGTTTGACTGAGAACTGTAGATTAAACCTATCAAGATCACATGCCCCAGGTGAACAGCTCTTCTTGGCATGTTTGGGCACTAATTGCCAAACCCATGCCCAAGAAAGCTGTTGACTCAGTCTTAACTCAAGGGGGAAAGGGTTAAAGTTATAATATGAAGATCTCCGATATTGAAGTATCTTATTAATGCTGCTCTTTCTGTTTGAAGTTATATTGTCTCGCAGAATTTTCAATACATAATTGTCAATCATGGCAGATTTTGCCAATGCAAAAGAGGCTAGGCCAGTGGCTAAGATCAGGCTCACCAAATCAGGTAAAAAATGGTGGAGCTATTATAGAAGGTAGTGGCATTGCCTCACTCACAGAGCAAGTAAGTCTTTTACGGGTTACATTTTCCGTGTTTGCACGGGCTCATGATGGAGTTATCGACCGTGAAAAGGACGAAGACGTTGATCACCAGAAATATTATACACAAGTGGATTCTGGTTATTTATCAGTTCTTGACGGTGTCATGTGTGTAATAAACAGTAAGAGTACAATAGTTATGGTTCACAGCCCTGGTTAAGGTCTAAATATATGGCAAATCTTTTTAGTCTACCTTAACTGTAACTAGGGGTATTTGATGGTGACCCACTGAAATACCATTCGTTTATAAGAGCTTTCGATGACAATATAGAGAAGTTGTGTGCTAAACTTGATGGCGAAATAGCGCGACTTTTGCAGAATACGTCTGGTGCAGCACATGCAGCTATTGTCAGTGTCCAGATTGTGGGGATGGGTGCTGTAGGTTACCGGCGCGCTAGGGATACTTTGACAGAACCATATGGTTCAAAATACCTGATCACCAAAACTATTGTGAAAAAATGGGGCAGAGTTAAAAAAGCGAAATCAGCTGCAGAAATGCGTCATCTCAGTCTTGAATTCAGACACGTGCATGTTATTCCATCAGATTTACATGATATCAGCGAGGTGAATGCGCAGATTATCTTATTTGATATAGTTGGGGGCTTTCCAAATTCCATACAGCAGAGACGGCACAAAGATTTTTTGACAAAAATCATAGCAAAGGAGAATATCTCAAGATTCCTGATTTAGTCGATTTTGTGAAACTTGTGGCAGATCAAATGTGCGACCCACTGTACGGAAATGATGCCTTTTCAGAGCGGGTTAAGCATAAGGAACATATTGCGGCTAATGCTCCTCAAACTCATGATAAACCAACAGCGCACAGGTGCAGAAAAGGGTATGGTACGCCCAGTAAAGAAAAAGCTGATGTCGCTGTTGCTTCTAATGCATCACAAACGCCGCATGCTGGTGCTGGTTCATATGCAGGGCATAGTTCTAATGCATAGTCCACAAGCGCCACATGTTGGTGCTGGTATACAGGCAGGAAAAAGTTCTAAGGTATGAAAAAATGTGTCCTGGCTGTCCTAACTTGGCCCGTTGTCCTGGTTTTAAATGTTCAGCTGTAGATGGCTGGTTTTTTTAGTCCAAAACCATGGCCTGTGTTGTAACTGTTTTCATGGCTTTAACTCTCCAGATGAATGTACAGTTCTAGTAGTATGCCAGGAGAAGCACACTACATTTCTACACCTTGGTAAACCCAATGTGTCCCGTGCTCCCAATACAGATAACTGTTTAATTCTCACTGTCAGGCTGCTAGTCCAATACAAAGTATGGGTAAATGTGGCCCTAGGTACATTTTCAAGTACTTCATTTTGTACCCAGTCACTTGTGGATAAGCTAGGACTTGCAGGTCCCATCACACATTACACTTCGAGTACCATGGGTGGCTCTGCCCCGTCCACGTGCAGACACGTTGCCATGAAGTTATCATCTGGCTGAGAAGGTATGCATATTTCAGGTGTAAAAGTAAAAAATACCTATTTTCTCAACTCCTTTGGACCAGAGCTTATGTCCCCATCTACAGGGCCTCGACCTTTTGGCAAATATAAATTGGCTGAAGGTTGATGTTCTGATCTTTGCTGATGTGCTGTTTCAATAGAGATGCATAGAGGTAAAGCAGGTGAACTATATACTATCAAATATAAATTTGGATGGGCACTTAGTGGCAGAGCTCCAAACACAAATATCAACCACACCTTTGTTTGCAATTATTGGTCCATTATACCTGTATTTGGTACAACTGCCGAGCTACTCCACGATTAACTTCTAGTTCCCGATATAGACTGTTTGTTGAATTTAGAAAATGCGGGAATATATGACAAGAAGAGGCCTGCATCCAATAGAAAAGTCCTTAAATTTGCGGATAATACTTGTGTCAAGATCGGCAATCATTGTAGATTGCCTATTCCATGGAGGGACCCGGATGAGAAAATTCGCAATGACTACATTGTTGTTAAAAAGCTTGATAATCTGGTCAAATTCCTGCATAAAGTGAGTATATACGGCAGGTATGATCCAGAATTATGCAAGTCACTTGATGAAGAGTATGCATAATTTTTTCTTTTGTGCCCAACACACACAATGCTCAGTTTCATCTCCTTCATTTATGATCCCCTTGGTTTTATTACAATGTGGATTATTCCAGGAGAGTTACTTTTCCAAGAAGTTACCAGGAAAAAGTTACTATGGGATGAAGAAAGTTCTACTCAAATGAAGAAGAAATGGACTGCTTGCTTGCAGACTCTTACTCGCTTCAATTACCTTAATTTGTCTGAATGTGTCAAACCTCATGCCTTTGATGATAGCTACTACCACTATCATGTGTTTGCCAATTTTCAAAGTCTGCATACAAAGCCAGTGCATATCATAGATGTGTAAATATCAAGGGTGAGACTTTGTGTCAGCTCATTATGGGTAAAAGTCATGTTGCACATATCAAACATCATACCATCCCCAGGCTTGAGCTACATGCAGCTGTTTCAGCTGTCCAAATAATAAGAATTTTGTGATTGGAGCTGGATTTGTGGAGAGTGCCAGTTTTTATTTGGACTAACTCCATGATCATGCTCGGCTATATTACCAATGAAGAGCGTAGATTCCATACATTTGTTGCCAAGAGAGTCGAGTCGCCACTGTCAAGGATCTTACTGATGTTGCAGATTGGCGATTTGTATACTCTGTGGATTGTCCAGCAGATCTATTGACTAGACCAAGTACTTTCACAGCATCTAGTATTTCCATTGAATTTTGGAAGCATGGTTCCACTTGGCTGAGTTGACATTCACCATTTTGGCGTTATAGACAGACAAGTGCTTTTGATTTTTCCAAGGAGGATCTGGATATTAGACCTAACCATGTAGCTGCTACAAGTGTTGTAAATGGTAATTGGTTACATGGGATATTTCAGCATTTTTTTCTTCATGACACAAGTTCATCAGAATGTTGCATGGGTTTGTCATCTGGGCCTGTCTTTAGCTGGACGTTCTAAGTCACATGGTCCATCGGTAGCTTTACAACTGAAATAGTCCCTGATCATCTTTCTCAGACATAATCAACAACAGCTATATCAGCAGGAAATAGATGATCTTCTTAGAGGTTTATCTCTGAAAAGAACTAGTTCATTGTAATCAGTGTGTCCTTATTTGGATGAACATGGACTGTTCAGAGTTGGTGGGCGTACCAGTAGCCATCTTATACTCCTTCCTTATAGCTATTTTGTGGTTTCCACTCTCGTCGAAAGTTATCATATGAGTGGTCATGGTGGTTGAAAGTGGACCTTGTGTCTCATTGGAAAGAAGTATTGGATCATCAAACCTCCTACTTTAGTGCAGCATATCTTAAGGTAGTATATGTTTTGCAAGGGAATGTATGCAAAGACCTCCAGTCAATATATGGCTAATCTCCCAACTGATCGTCCCAAGCCTGGTCTTCCTGCTTTTAGTGACATTGGAATCGATGCTTTTGGTCAGTCTCAGAGAAAACTCCATCATACTTTGAAGATACGCTATGGCTGCATCTTTGCTTGTATGACCACCAGCATTGTACATATGCTTAATTATTTACATTCCTTTGTAAATGCCTTTAGGCGTTTTGTAGCACTTAGATTGTTGCCAGTCATAGTATTTTGTGGAAACGCAGGAAACTTCGTCCAAGGAGAACATGAACTTCGTAAGGCCTTCTTCCATCATTCTCAGATAACTTTGCAATCTCATGCCACGTCATACCTTATTCAATGGTCATTTAATCCACCAATACCTCTGCATAAATGCATTGTCTGGGAGTTTATGATTGGCACGATCAAGAAAGTCTTTTGTGCCATTCTTGGCACGGTCACTCACTTTACTGACGAAGTTCTATCTACTACTATTTGTGAAGTAGAGACAATTATAAATGGTCAACGTCTAACACATTTAGCGATGATCCACGAGACTTAACACCACTTACTCCCAACCATCTCTTGATTCCAAGTCAGGGAGCTACTCTTCAACCAGGTGTCGGTTGGGGCTCTGATGAAGACCGTTCATGTTGGAAATTTGTTCAAAATCTTGCAAACGAAGTTTGGTCTAGATGGATCAAGGAGTATTTGTTGCGACTTCAGGAAAGATCTATATGGATTCAGGCACCTGGAAATCTCAAGGAAGGAGAGTTAGTTTTGGTTGTGGATTCTGGTCTTCCCCAAAACTTATGGCCTCTTGCTTTATTCAAGGAAGTTTTTCCAAGTGTTGATGGAAGGGTTTGTTTAGCAGTAGTAAACACAAGAGCCAGTCGATTGCATAGACCAGCTACACAACTTGTCAAGTTAGAGTTGTAGTGATCTTGACATATATAATGTTATAATTATCATTCCATGATTTAAGAGGCAGTCATATATGTATATGTCTAGGAATATTATTACGATTTATCAGATTTTATGGATAAATGTATGCTTGTTTATGATAAAGGCTCTCCTCTGGTGTCTACAGGTTGATTGTCATTGATTTGCCAAACATTATCATTCTATGGTCAAATGGTTCCATATACAGTGAGTCATTTGTGTAATGGTATTCTGCTAAGGCTTAATGTAGAAGTTCTTTGGCTGTGTTTGGGCAAAATTTAGTTTCTACAGCTGACCAATTTGATGTCCCAGATACCTAAGTGCAGCTGAGCTCCTCCCATTTATTTATCAAGAAATTACAAACGGCGAACAAGAGGCTAACGTGTGTACAATAACATACAACCATCTCAACCAATTATATATCAATATATTTCGTTTTATTCTTTATATAAGGTTCTGTGTAAGAATACGGAATTCGAATTAAGTTTGGCTCAGTCGAATTCATGATAAATCACTTGATATATACATGCGAAAATTGCCATTTTAGTGGTAATTTGATTGCTGATAAATATACATATAATATTGAAGTCATGTTCAAGATTTGGGAAATCCAGTGGCGAGAGTATGTAGTTTATAGTTAGGCTGAGAACCAGTTCCGTGGGTGTCCTGTTGTTTTGTTTTTTAATTTATCTATTTTTTGTTGAATATGATACGGCCTGCCTGTGTACAGGCGCGAAACGCATACCCGCATGGTCACATTTGGTTTATCTGCCAATCAAAGCACAAACTAATTAATTATGCGTATTTTCTTTGTGGCCAGTCGGTTTTTCTGGTTTTGGCTTTATCTTTTCAGGGGAAGCCTCGCATAACGAATCTCTGTGTATTTTCCCTCAGCGAGACAATTGACGTTTTTCATAATTATGTTATACAATATTTTTTACGCTGCTTACGCCACTATATCGCATCTTTAGTATAGTTGAAACCGCCATAAAGTCTGTAGGTAACTTGACTTAAAATTGTAAACGTTTATTTGATTTTTTTCCGTTTGAAATGTGGACGAAGAATCTTTTGATGATGACGGGGCTAAGACTAAACTAGAGGTTAAAACATATATTTTAATATTTTTGGCTTGATATGTATAAGAGCATAATAATAATGTAATTTATATAGAATTACTGATGCCACTCTATCTTGTTTTATATTGGCCGAATGAAATAGATATTATGGCTTCAAACTGAAATATATTTAAATTTCATTAATTGTAATGTGAAATATTTGTATAATATGTATACTGCAATTGTGTTACTATTTAATATTGTTTTATCAATGTTCTCAATCCACTGTCTATATGTGACAGAGAAATTACTAAAAGGTTATCTCCCATATCAACTCAACTTTTAATTTGTGGTGACACAATTATGAGTCACGTTGACCACAGTCTGAAATGGAACTAATGTAGAGATAACATATGAACCAATGTGCATATGCAAAGAATTAAAACGAACTGTAATAATATTTGAAAAACAGCACTTTAAACATAGAGTACCATACTGGTTTCAATATCAGCTTTTATGGTTTATGAATAACAACGCATTTTTTCCTCACATTCATATGAATCAGTCCTTTGTCCGTTTTTTTTATATATATATAACTGGCATCTTTTTGGTGCAAAAAGTACTTCATACCCCATGAATTATGATATTTGGGCTACATTAACTCTTAACACTTCCCTTGCCCCCTAAATTCATTACAGCCATGTGGTACAAGCTACCCGATTCTCTACTGTTTCAGAATCAGGACTTTTGATGTGACTCACTTGCTGATATACATATTCACTTGCCACACACTTGCTCACATAAATGTTTAATTACCACACTGTTGCCAGCACATCATATAAAATTCACTCTTATAGGAAGATAACCTTTCTATGTTTTTATCCGTAAACTTTGCTGTAGGGACAGTTTCTTAGTGTTGAATATGCAATGCTAACATACAAAATTTTAATCCTTTTTTGTTTAAAACTATTTTATGTAAATCAATCTTGTCAGAAAGAGAATAACAATTCCTGCATATCTAAATTCCAAAGGCTACTGTTCCGGTTCCTAAAATATGATAAAACCTTGTGGTTTGATAGTTACATGAAACCCACTAAAATACCCTATGATAGAATTCGATAATATTTTTGTTTAAGAATATAGAAAGAAAGAAAGCCCTGCAGTTAGCTTTGAAATGAGTAACGTCGGTAACAAAGTAAAAGATAGAAGCAGTTTTCTAACATAAAAACAATATATTAAAAATTCACCTGTTGTGGTTCAGGGATAAAACAGTTGGTACATTGATTATACAGTTTCATAATAATATAAAGACCTGTTTGTCATAATCAAAATGGGAATGTTAATATAATCTGGTTACTATGCTAGAAGGCCACCTTCTTCCCAAAACACAATGACAGGATCACGCAGCGCTGTGCAGCGATTTAGAAAGTTTTACGGATGTTTATATGCAAACCTGCGAAACACCTGTTCTAAAGGTACATTTGTTTCATAGTCTCTGAGTACTTTGAAATGACATCTCCATTTTCCTGAACTGCAGATACATTTTGTATTGTTAGAGGTTTGGACATTTTATTGAGTTTGTCAGGTTGGTTCACGGATTGCCTGGAAAATTGAAACGTGTAGAACTTGTCATGCTACCTGCACATTTCACATGGCATAACTCTACATCTTCAAATACACCCATATATGTATGCATGTATGTGTATGTTTGTATTTGATAATTCATGCAGAGATGTGCGATACTAGTATACGACATTCAGTGATCATTGTGATTTTATTGGGAGTCCATGAAGGTGCAGAGCAAAATGTATTTTAGAATTATAGGAAATAAGAGGGTTGAGTGACACTTTATCCACAAATCGAATTCTAAGACATGTAGGGCTGCATTTCGGATACAGCCTTTATGCCTTGCAAATGGGGCAAATTGTAGTGTACTGAATGTTCAGCCAAATAAGAACTTTCATCTCAGTGCAACATTTTATGCAGCATGGAAATTTAAACATAAAGCATTTGTAATCTACTTTGGTAGTTTTTACCGTTTTAGGACGAAAAATCTTTGTGACTATCATCTGTACAGTACTTAAGGAAGGAGAGGGAATTGAGCCACGCGAAACGGTTTTTCGATTTTCACATTGCATAGATGAACTATATTTCAACATTTCACCCGCAATACCATACCTTTTATTTCTTGTACCGATTTCTAAATAAGTAAGAAACAAGTTTCGTATCGATAAAATAATTTTCATGGATTTTATATGCCAGTTTAGTTATTAGACAGCATATTTTGTCAGCATTTCTTCGCAAATAATCCACGAAAAAGTATATAACACATGTAAAATTAAAGAATAGACCAATGTACAGGAATTGTATTCTCTGTTTACAAATAAAAAATATATTTAGAGAATAATCGAATTTTTATCATCAATATATTTACAGAATAATCGAATTTTTATCATCATTTTAAACACCAACAGTTACTTCATTTTATGAGCTCCAAGAGTGTCTAAAGGAGGCATCTGACCTAACCCCCCCCCCCGAAAAAAAATCAGTTCCTACAAAATATATTTATCTTTCAAAAGACGAATACTTGAAGTAGATAAATCAATCAGCCTAAAATTGACGCTGGCTACAAAACTGATTGATATGCAGGAAATTTCATTCTGAAAAAGATTTGGAGAGAAATGTCATTCAACATCTATGATGGCTAGTTTCCAATATACAATTATGTTTATTGGCTTAAAAAGCGGTTATTTTCACAAATGATATCAAAGGCAGCCACTTCCATGGTTGTCACAGTGGTATCCCACATGGCACTGACAGCTTCAAGGGGGACTCGAAAGCAGAAAAACTACATGATCCGAAAGGTATAATCATCTTCACCCTAGGATACTGTTTGCAAATGACAGCACTTGAACAAGATGGGCTTGCAGTTTCACAACCATCTTCAGTGAGAAAAGGGCTCGACAGACAGGAATTTTTCACTCATTGCTCCTCATCTTGAATCAGTGACCATCATGTCTTTAGTAATGGCATAGATGGGGCATTGACCATTCAGTGTCTTGGACTGCTTGTGAATATGCCGATAAAAAGGGGGCAAATCAACATACTAAGAACGGGGAAGAAAACTAAAAATAAAGCAAACAAATAGCAATGTGCCAAACAAAGTTGGCAGTCGGGCATACAGTACGTGGTGGGATTGGGGTTGGGAGTGCTGAAGATTTTATAAATATTCATAAATTAAATTTTACAGATGCCATGCTAGGCAAGTAAGGACTTAAGTTGTGTCCACCTGTCTCTTATCTTTCTGTGAAAATTAGTGTATCTTAATTTTTATCAAGTACATGTAACCTGTGGTTAAAATAATATGTAGGCTAAATTATACAAATTTGAAAGCCGATTACATTTGGGTATTTTTTCTTGGGGCATACACACACACACACACACACACACACACACACACACACACACACACACACACACACACATATATATATATATATATATATATATATATATATATATATATATATATATATATATATATATATATATATGTATAATTTGCGGAACTACCACTCTCTTTTCTGTGGCTGTTGTCTCGACAGGTAATTCATACTTAGCTTGACGCTTACGGCACCTTCTTTCTTTCTTTGCTTTTTGCCATTTGGTATTTTGTGACGTCAGTTGTAAAACAGAGAGTTAGATGCATAGATACAGACAAAGACGCACACACACACACACACACACACACACACACACACAGACAGAAAGAGAGAGAGACAGAGAGAGAGAGAGAGCCTTGCCCTCCAGTGCCATCCCTGTTCTGTTTGTTTAAAAATGTGTATATTGCCAAATCATTCTGTTTTATGTTATTACATATACAATCAGGCATTGAGAGAACTAAAGGATATCACGAACAACACACACAACAGAGAGAGAGAGAGAGAGAGAGAGAGAGGAAGAGAGAGAGAGAGAGAGAGAGAGAGAGAGAGAGAGAGATGTCGTTCTGTATGCATGTTCCATGTGGCATATTAAGTACCAAACGGAAAGTCTTCAAAGATGATGATCTTGATGAGCTGACTACTAAGACGAGAGTCTTGTTAATGGTAGTTAAACAAAGAACACTCCCAGGATCAAGAGGGGTTCAAAAAAAGAAGAAAACATAAAATGTCTTACATATGTAAGGAATCCATAAATTTCAACATTCAAGGCTTGTTTGGCTTTTGGATTTGTACAATGCATTGATTCTGAATGACGTTAATGCATCCGTTGAAACCATGAAGGAAGAAAACTAGTTTCCTTCCTCCATGTTGAAACCGCCTTTGTTTGTGAGTCCCAGGTTCGTCGCCGGGCCCCATTTTGACAATCGGCACCTATTATTGAAATTTTATTTGCACATATATCATATATCATCACGTGACAAAAAAGGTAATGAAAGCTCCCAGAGGAGCATTACTCCTCGAGCTGGGCGCATGAGTCATATCAATACGATGCAATACGAAGCAGTATGGTGCACCACAGGGTGAACTGGAAAAAAACCATATACGCATACCAAAGATATATACACGCATATTATACGTTACTCTGTTCCACCTAAGTTTATGGGGACCATGTGTCCATTAGCAGTCAAATAGTGAGATCAATTTAATAGTACATTTTACTGTCAACAAACCGAAAAATATTTTACATGAGATCGTAATAAATAAAACTCTTTATACCTTGGAATGTCACATAGGTTCTTGGTACAGGCTTTTCCTAGCAGCTTGCCCATTATTATGTATATAAAAGTGTGCCAAGGAAAGCTGTTGAATCAAAAAGGTAACGCTGAAAGAAGTTAACAAACAACAAAAATATTGCAACTGTTTACATGATACAGTCACCATGTACATACGTAATGGCAGAAATACAATTTCATATCAAAATTATTTGCGAGGACTTTAGACTTCGTGGGAGACATTGGTATTGTTCAATGGGCGAACATCTGAAAAATACAAACATTGTAGAGACGGTTTCGGTTGGTGGCGCCCCAAACAAATATTTACTTGATGATCTTTTCACGGAATTGCACCATTAATGAACCGTATGAATCGTAAATCAACTTCTGAACTCATCTTCTTATAATAAACAAAGCTGTTATTCTCTGTCCAAAATTCAAATTTTTAAACAATAAGTGGACTCATTGGAAGCTGTGCTTCTATATTCGGCTGCAGTACTACACTTGGCATTTATGACATTGATAGCACATGATTTATATCTTATTGCATTATTGTTCCATGCAACCAGTTTTGGGTGGAGTACAATATTTTATTCAGAAGAAAACATACAAATCGAACGCAAAGTTATATTTAAACAGAAACCTGTTGCAGTGGCTGTCGCAAACTAAGTCAAATACGCGTAACTGCTAAAATTAGTCATGATGGAAGAGCTAAGCACACGCCGTAAGCAAGCCCTTTTGTTTCATGTTTGTTTGCAAATGTCATAAGCAAGTGAGCGCAAAGTGGATACAGAGTAATAAAGTTATAACCTGACAGAACGACTGTTTTGTTTCCTTACCACACTGTAAATACAAAGGTGACAACAGTTCCCGCTGTGTAGCCTTCCATTTCTGGTGTGCAGTTCCGAATTTGATAACTATCCTGTATGCGACAGCTGAGCAGCAAAGGTAATTTCAATTGTGTCTGTTTTGTATTTTGTCTTTCAGGTTCTTCTTGACAAAAACAAGAAAAAAATGCACCAGCTTAAAGTGCATCCGTTCAACAATTTCATGTTACAGGCTCAAAGTCTCCACAGACTGTCGAGTGAAGCTATTTACTCATATCAACTGAATGGGTAAGGATCCAACCTAACAAATGTATTTCCATTTCTGAGGGGCCAGTTGTTATACATGCCAGGAGTAGAGCAGATTAAAAAAAACGGAGAAGCTGAACCAGAGGGAAGAGGGTTCGTGTGGAGAAAAAGCAAACACAGGAAAAACAGTCACGTACTTTATTATGATCAAGAAAAATTATCAAAAAACATTCAAATCTCCAAAATGAAAAATTATTCTCGTCAAAATTGCTCGAGTGTTGGTCATTCAAAATCATCACATTTAAGTTCATTGTTCTTTGGTAAACTATTTTCGCCCACAGGGTGCCAATAGTAAGAGCATACAGGAATTTTTACAGAATTGGGACCTGAATTCACCATGCAATAAATTACACACCGTATATTAATGATGTACATCAATATATACTGTAAAGGCACAAATTTTTCCGAGCAATTAACTTCCAGAATCCATTAAATTTTTTGTAAAATCCCAGTTGTATTTTTTCCGAACAGCAAAACTAGTGAAAAAATGCACTGGAAGGGTAAAAACTATTAATCACTTGAGACATGAATGGACTGTTTTGACACGGTGGTCATGTGACTGGCAGCACGTGCGTTATGACAACTCATCGTGGTTTGCACTTCCCATGCTGACCAGGTCAGCCTGCGATATTCAACGGCCAGTGAACACACGTCAACCTTGAAAGCCCGGGCCTTAAACCAAGGAAAAAAATTGTTACAGTGGGTGCTACAAAGTCATAGCCAAATTTTGGAGCTTACACCAGAAGTCAAAGCTGTCATGGCTGCGGTTGAAAAAATCCGCGAGTGGTTCTAGAGAAAAAAAAAACCTCGTAGGGAGAAGTACAATAAATTTTCACCACAATGGCGAACAGAAGTAGTCAACTTTGCACGGGTCTATGGCAATACAGCTGCCGCCAGACAATTAACACGAAACGGATTACGTTTTTGAATGTTTTTAAGTGAATGATTTGTATTCTTTTAATCTTTTTTAGTGAAATAAAATATGGAATAATACATTTGTTGGCAATTTATCATTTCTTTATTGTAAGTTATCCAGGAACCTTCTAATGAATCATCAATCATGTTCAGTTGCACTTCTGTACACTGCATGCCACAGAAATTTACCGGTTTTTACTCTCCCCACTGGTACCACTCGGGAACATTCGGGAAAATTAATACCTCGGGAAAATGTGTGCCTTTCCAGTATAATGTTACATCAATAAAGGAAAGATCCATCACATGTTTGGTATGACGAGGTCAGTCGAGCTGATACGAATTATCATGTTCACTAGGACATGAATTCACGATGCAATAAGCTGCACATCGGACACGGTAGATTGATTGTGATGAAAAATGCTTGGGGAAATAAGAAAAAACTGATGTGTCGAATTAGTGTAAGCCACTTTGACACCGGTATATTATTTGTAGCTCGTCAATAAGTGCACAAACTGGGTTAGTTTCCAAACATGCGTTGCTACGATGCAGTTTCAGTCGTTCAAAATAAAAAATACAAACTTGACAGAAAGAGGTCCAGGCACTGGACTCATAATTGAAATTTGCAGCTTGCCCGTGCTAACATTTAACCTGGTGCTGGATTGATCGAGCTTGTGGATTGTACCAAGGGTGGTCCGAAGGTCTGACATGGATTCTTTTATTGAGATTTCAGTGCCTGGCGTTTTTTTTTTTTTTTTTTTTTTAAAGATCGAACCAGGAAATGCGACACAAATCAATATAATCTGATGCATCTGATCTTCAGCATGGGTCCCAATTAGCTCTACCGACAGAATTTCTAAAGGTACTACAATCAACTTTATCAAATTCCCAAATATCAAGCTCATAGCATGCTCTTTTTACGTCAAAATAACGTTTAGCAGCGACCAAAAATGGTTGCAGGTTGAAACGGGAGGAAGAAAGTGCGTACAATAGAGTCCGGCATGTCAGAAATATGATCCAAACGTTTTAAGATGATCCATTAACGGTAAACGTTGAGAAACTAACCTGTGCAAAATGCTCCAAGTAATTTCCTGTATACCGAAATCAGAGTGAAGAGAGTTTGTCAAAGTAACATGGTGAATACCTGTACTTTTGGCTACGTTAAGACTGTCCCGGAAAGAAACTGGGGAATTCGGTGTCCGCACACAACAAACTGGAATGTCTAGTTCTAGAGTTTTATTTTACACCATAAAAGGTCACTAAAGACCAAAACATCAACATCAACTGATATATTGGCTAATACCTTTGTAATTTCACTTTTGATTAACTATTGTAAAGTACTAGCACTGTATCTGTATATAGCAGCAAAGTCTGCGCGTGCAGACATAGCAGATTCTAGTCAGCAGAGCACAGGATAATGAAGATCTTGTTCACTCTTTCTGTTACTGTTCTCAGTGAAGTCAATCATTCAAGGCCTCTTATTGTTGACGGGTCACACCCAGTAGTATTTTTTCTAGTGCTCATGCATGGGCATATACCATGATTTTCTAAAACAATGATGTGGATGTTGAATATTGGACAATGGTTATCATATATTACCAGTACTTATAAATTTTAATGCGCATACCCAAAGAAGAATATGCGCCCTTTTCAAGGGGCATTCAAAGTTAAGAACTTTGTACTCCGAATGAAGCTTTTTCTTTAGTTACATCAGCTGCGCAGGACTAAGGCAGTACAGATGCAAAGTTATTATGAAATTTTAGTGTTCAAACCTTAAATTTCATAGCTGGCAGGAAAATGTGCAAAATAATGGGGTAAGCCCAGCTAGAGTGATCAAAATTCTCGCTAGATGTCTCTAGTGGTCTTGAGGTATGCGACATTTAGTTTACATTGGGTCAGCACCAGGTAGTTAGAAAACGGGTCTACAAGTGCAACTTTTATGAATTCGTAGCTGGATACTGCAGTGTCCGCAACTGCCACAGATCTGGAGTAGGACATAATTTGTCGAAAGACTCACAACTTTGCGAAAGAAGCACATAATTGCCATAAGGCAGGAGGAGCCTGCTGCCGGGAAACTGTGGGAGCCAACTGAACATAGCTGCATTTAAAATTTCTCTGCGTCTTGCTTTCTTTATTTCTCCTCCTTTGTACAGGTGGATGTGTAAAGCAAGCTATGTATTACAATTTCTATGTATTCACTACGTTTATGCAAAGAAAATTCTATCCCATGACAGTTTTGCCATAAAAAGGGGTCATTTCCCCGGCATGTTTTGCTGTATGTTCTATTCCGCATAAATTGAAAGTACCTTTAAATCCTGTTTTGATACAGCTATTCATGTGGCAACACTAAACAGCCTCGAAATCAGCAGTTCGTTCTTTTGTCATCAGGCTTATCTAAACTGGTTGTAAGTTTCTATTTAGCCAATAAGTCACGTCACAAAAAAAAGTATGTTACTTTAACACAGGTCTAAAAGAAAACGATGTAAGAAGTTGCGGCATCAGTAATGAAAGTTTTAAAACTGCTGCAGAAATTTCACCATCACTACCACCACCACCACCACCACCCTTTACAGGGGGTCTTCAAGAAAATCCTTTTACTGGGTCATTCCCCGCATCGTGGCTGGAACATATCCTTACTCCAGTCCATAAAAAAACATAGCATAGAAGCCAAAGAATTATAGAAACAAGCTCTCTCTTGCAAGCTATTCTGCTCAATACTCAATTCGAGATTATATGTTTTTTTTTTGCCGAACTAATTGAGAGAATATGGTGACTATTGAAAACTAAATGTTAATCTCTGAAAAGGTAAAATTTAGCAAAAGCGGACAGAGACTGATCCGATTTTACCTTTGGACCTGGCACAATTAAAATCACTCAAAATTACCGTTATGTCGGCATTGAATTTAGTACTTCAGGCTCTTTCGGGACTGCTGTATGCAATTAAAGGACCAAGCGCTTATACACTCAACAAAGGAATATACTATTTACACTATTGCTATGTTATGTGTATACTTCGTAGGAATATTTATATATATATATATATATATATATATATATATATATATATATATATATATATATATATATATATATATATATATATATATATATATATATAATTAAGACAGTTCCCTGGAAACAATAACTCCAGTCTCTCAATGAAACTCTCTAACTCGCTAATTATGCACATTGTATCCTATGGCGGTGAAGTGTGGGGTCTTTTCTCACGAAAGGGCTTAATTCTACAAACTTAATGACTCTCTGCGATAAACAAGCTTCAAAAAACGTAGACGTAAAATTTTGTAAATGTATTTTGGGGGCTCACAGAGAGGCCACAAACGCAGCGTTAAGAGGGTAACTGAGCAGTTACCCAACGCATATTGTACTTGTATGTAAACCTAGCATATACTGGTCATATCTACAAACTTGCAACCATAGTTCAGTCGTATATCAGTGTCTTCTTGATAATTACTTGCATCTTCCGTCAGTCGGCAAAAATACATACGTGGTTTTCTGAATTGTGTAGATATGCTAGAAACTTTGAATAGTCTCAGGAGCAATAATACTAATCGCACTCTTTCATTATTGAGGCAACGTCTGCGACACATGCTTGAAACTCAGTGCTCTGAGTATACCTCGGGCACCACAAAAGTGTTACTAACTCACATGATGATAATAAGCTCAGGTCATATTGTTTATTTAAGGAAAGGTTTAAAAGTGACCCAGATTTGAAAAGGACATATCCATGTAGCAAAGCGAAACAATTTTAGCAAGTTGCGAATGAGCGCCCATGCGCTGGCCATCAAAACAGGCCGATACACACCAACGAAAACCCTTGATGATAAAAAAAACCTGCTATTTATGTCAAACTGGAGAAAATGAAGATGTGAAACCGGTTCTTTTGTATTGGAAAAATTACGAAAGCTTTCGACAGGACTTTTTCGAAAAACTTGAACGGGAGGAGTTAATATTCAGATCATTAAATGAACATAATAAATTGATATACTTAATGAAAATGAAAGACGAAAACACGTGTCGGGCAATACTGAATATTGTGAATAATAATTTTGAATCAAGGAAACAGCATATCAGATTCTGACTAAACGTTAATGGTGTACATATAGGCTGTCTTTTCTTCTTATCTTTCTTTCATCAAATGTGGGTGCACCCGAGTTTTGCTCTGTGTGTGTCACTATGTTTTTGTTTTATTGCTTATCTTTTTGACGTGTATTTGTCATCTATTTGTCAGTATGGGACTTATATTTGCAAAAAGATCAATGCTAATGAAGATTTTTGTTTTCGAGAGGTGTAAATCCGGGCCGTACGACATAGCTTTTTATGCTGCTGCCGTGTCTGTGTATATGCCCTGTGTCTGTGCAAGATTACAGGTCTCTTAAACACATTTTGCCAGTTTACATCTCAAATCATGGACACTATGGTATACCATTACTGCGGGTTTCAGTCATCTGCCATAACTATGTTAGATAGCATTTTATTCTCTCAAGCTGATACCACGCCATAGGAAACATGTGAAGCCAGGGTACTGGCCAATCCAGCACCATCAGTTTCAAGTTAATTAACCTGCGATGTATCAGTTATTTTTACCGAAAAGCACATATCATCATATTATGGAACTTGCTGGAAACTAGGTCCACATTTTTTTTACCAGTAGTGAGTGAAAGTGCCTGTCCTTGAACATTCAAATTTGAGCTTGTTGAGTGATAATGTTACACGGTCAGCCATGATAAGCAAATGAGAGCAACACCTCACCTTACCCCTAGCACCGTCTGCTGGCAGTTTCAGAAATTATTGGCTCGGCTCACTCCATTGCAGTCAAATATACAGGTCAAATATTGAAATAAATTTGTTATAAGTGTTATGCAAACCCAACAATTTAATTTTATTCAAATTGGTGCCATTGGCATATGATCTGAAGAACAAAATGTATACATTATGCCAACTCGATTGTCGTTGATGAATTTTGGTCCCTCAAAAAATGCCGAGAAGCCATCAACCATAAGAACGTTCCCACAAGGAATGCTTTCTACAAAATATACCACCTAGCAGTGGTCGTGCATACGGTCATAATAAACACACAGAATATAAGGTTGTAAACGACAGTATTGATTTGGGGGGGGGGGGGGTGCACATCCAAACGAAGATAGTCCGTATTTGTGCAAATACTCCATTTATGTTATATGATGTAGCTTCTCTTTGAATAATGTTAGCCGAGTTAGTTTTAGAGCAGTACATAGTAACTTCAATGGTGGTCATGTAGGTGCATGGTCTGATAGGATCGGGGAGAACAATATGCTGACGAAATATAATGATATGGCCCTGGTCAGAGCACAATTCACACACCTATATACAGTTAGCACTGAGTTATTGTTTCACTTTTCAATCATTAAAAAATGTTAAACTATGATTTGTATAAAACAAATCACTCCGGGCCTTTGTGACATTTGTGCGTGTCATATACTCTTGACCAAATGTCAAGATTTTTATTTGCTAACTCTTTAAAAGTTCAAAAATGCTAATATGTAAAATAGCAGGATTTATAGTCTACTACCATTAGTTTTAAGGCCACTGTGTAAAATTGTAATTACCAATATCATTATAACTCAAAAGGCTATAGCTGCTCTTTCATTATTCTCTTGGGACGCTTTATCAGTATTTTATTCGAGGAAATTAAAAAAAGGCACGTATCACTGTTATAGCTTTGAAGATACTGAACATTAAAAGTTGAATTGACTTACTTCGAATAATTTGAAACGTTATCTGTGTCTTTTTGCCCAGAACCACTTCCTAGTAGTCATTACCCTATTCCGCAGTCAAAACTTTTTAATCTCCATAAGCTAACATGTCACTGTCTAACCTACATACATATGGAATTACTATTGCCCATATTGCACAAACTTTTGACATAGGCTGTATCAGCCCAAATAAATTAAAGGGTCTTCAGCGGATAACTACTTAACATGTTTCGGAGCCTTTTACCCGTACATGTCTCTCTGAGTAGCGGCTCCTTGTCTAAGCTAAATATTCAGCACAGACTACCCACATAATAATAAATAAATATGAACGTGGCAAATGATGATTTAGCTAAATACGTGAAGCTTTGCTTATAAATGCAGAGCTTCATTATGAAAGAAGAATACCTGTCAAACAAACCACAATTCCTAAATTTGTATAGTATAGGTTCACATAAGAACAATTTGACTTACCCCTGAACCAATATGTACCCTTTCTTGCTGGACAGCTTATCATATTTAAACCACCCACCAGTGTATAACTGAAGTGAAAACAAGCTGGGGCGTTATATTCAGTCCCAGTGATTGTATAATAAACAGTTGTAGCTAGACCACGTGCACAAACCAAGGAAAATTCTAACAAGGACTTCAACAATATACATCTGCACCACAAATGTAAAACAAACTCCATGATGACACCTACCCCTCAAACAATTAAGCTCTATTTCACTGCCAACACTGAGTCAATGTAGCGACATAATGTGTGAAGTTTTTGATATTTGAGAAAATATTGTCAATTTTGAGTAATTTAAAAAAAATGAGTAAATGTGCATTTAGGCATGTCAGAAAAGAATGAAAGTCATTAGCATTTATGCCAAAAACATGCTATCAAAACAATTTTTTCTTAATAGGATTTGAATTACAATTAGGCAAACATGTAACTGTCGTAGGCCGCTGCTTGCTACCGATAGCCGGGAGGGGGGTGGCGGTTAACCTGACAGAAAATATATAAGCCTGAAATATCTGAAAGAGAATATCAAAACAGAAAGATACCAAAAGATAAAGTTAAGTAGCAAAACAGACAAGTCTAAAAACTGAAAATTATTGTAGCCACACTTTCTAATAATCTTTGGATATTAACAGCAAAATTATAGGGCAAGTTAGAAAAGAGTGACAGTCATTTGTATTTAAGTCAAGAGAATGCATTTAAAATATGATATTTCTTAACCAGATATCTAGTACATTTAGGCAAGCTTGTAACTGTCGTCAGTAGCTGCTTGCTGCCAATAGCCCCTGGGGGTTTGCCCTAACAGAAAACAAGCTAGCCTAAAATGTCTGAAAGGTGAACATTAAAACAGAATGATGCCAAAAGATAAAATTAAGTAGTAAAACAGGCAAGTCTAAAATCTCTAAAATCTTTGGAGCCAAACTTTCTAACTACCTTGGGATATTTACAGCAAAATTTGTAGAAATATTTGATCAAAAGTACATCTCTGAATCCTCTTGAAATGTTATAACTTTGATGAATTTCTGTGTCACAAACCAGTTAGTACAATTACAATAGTGGCTCAATCTCTACTACTTCTACATATATTCAATATATATGAAGCTGATTACCATACATTTTGACGTGGGTCACGTATTCTTTGGATGTTCCTTATCATAACCGTTTAGATCGATGTTTGAATTGTATCTATCTTTAACAAATTTGAAGATATTCAGTATATTAACTTCTAAATTTTTAGCATAAATTTAAAAAGTATAACTTGGGACATATATTCATTTGATAAACAATTGTCTTAAGCATATAGATAGCTGCGGGTATTTCGTTTTTATCATTATTTTGAAGATATGAGAGGTTTAAATTTCACGTGAATGTAGGCCACAGACCACAGTTATTAATCCTTCTATTTTTCATGTTAGCATTTTTCAGTCTAAAAAATCAGCATTTTGGTATTTTGAAATTTCGTGAACGTTATTTAACAGATAAAAATGTCAGAAAAACACGGATGGATTTTTGTCGTATAATTCCCAGCTCGCTAACTTTAACACCTGGATGTCAGCTTTATACAGGTGTATGAACTGTGCTCTTGCCAGGGTCACATCATCGTCCTTCCCCACCATAAAGCTCCCACCCGGCCTGGAAGACAGTGCACGTATATGACCACCAATGAAGCAACTCTGTGACGCAGCAAACCTGACTTAGCTAACTTTATTTAAACAGAAGCTACAGCATGCTAAAAACACAGCATTTTCACAATTACGGACTGTCTGTGTTTGGATGAGCAACCAGCCAATCACAACTGTGGTCTGTAACCTATATCTGGATAAATCTGGAAGCTGTGACCATTTCCAATCAGGTGCTCAGGTTTACCCAAAAGGGCTATACCAATTTGGACTTCAATAACACTTTCTTTGGGTAACATGACATTTTTGCAACATAGAGTGAATACAGAGCTGAGACTAAGATAAGGGGCTTATATGGTTACATCATAAGGATCATTGGAGCTCTTTAAGGGTCCACCCGATATGGGGCACCCTTTCTGTTTTCGGGTTGTCTGTCCATGCGTATGTCGTCCAGATGTTCGTCAGGAGGTGCACATTTTCATTACTGCTATATCTGCAGAATGACTTCATATATTTTGCTCACATTCGGCAATATGCTTCCCTTACCTGGCAGGATGAACTGGTTAGATTTTGATGTCGCCATCACCTGATTTGGGCAACTGGCTGACCCTTCAGTCAAAGCTTGCGTTGAAGGTATGTCTAGTCAGATCTTAATATAAGAGTGTCGGTCCTGCAGCTCATCATGCCCGTATAGAGAAACGTAGGGTGCGAACGTTATGCAGAGTATTCCTCCAGTATAAGAGTCCTTTAGTTGTACTGCCACAACACGGAGCACAATTGCCCTCCTGAAACTTGTCGCGTCATTAACACTTTTTGGAGATATATTAAAATCTTCCTGAGTGTGCTTAGATCCATTTAATTTCTACAAGTTCTTTTCTTTTTCCGACAGCTCCGCAGAGAGAATTGCCATATTTTGTAAGCTCATGACCCTGATATGAACCATTAAACCATGTGACTGTCAGGGTCAGTACCTTTGTAACTAAACCATCTATCACTATGACTCCATTTTTATTCCTGAACTTACAAAAATGGTGGACTAAAATAAAACAAAGGGCTGTATGAATAGTTCGTATATATATATATATATATATATATATATATATATATATATATATATATATATATATATATATATATATATATATATATATATATATATGTATATACATATATATGGCTCCAATGTGGTCAAGCAAAATTAGTGAGCCGGGTACCTGAATTCTAACATCCGATGATATTTACCATAACCATTTTCACTACACAGGGATTACATGAGCTTTATTACAAAGATCAACAGCCCCAAAGCGATATTTGCAAGTGGCCTGTACGGCGTCAAGTGAAGGTTCAGTGGTCTTTCAAAGATTTTTTAGGCATTTTGTGGTGTTTGCGCAGGATCTAGGCAACAAGTGTAAATAGCAACAACTGTTTTTTTTCCACCGCATTTTGTTCACGTATGTTCATCAATCAACCCACTAAATATATGTTGAATAGGTAATTTTATATATGTGTTTTAATATTACATGCTTATGTGTGAAGATGAGCTGCTTTGAGTGGATTTTGTTCGTTACATTACAGAAATGGAAAAAAAGGTTGCAGAAAATAAGGATATGTTAATATGGGAGCCTCGTGCATATATCGACCTCATGATGGAAGTGCCAGAGTACAACACATTATTACTGCAGTTCATGCACATGACTATAGAGCAAGGTACAACATTGGGTGGAGGGAACGTTTTCTCTTTATGGTTACTTTGATGTAAAGCCATAATTGGCCTCTGTAATGACAATTGTATTTGCAAAATTTTGGTGATATAGCTTTGTAAGAGGATGTGACGAGACTCTTTGTCTAAAATGTTTGCTAAGCATACTTTATTTCATAAATAATTTGTAGCTACTGAACCCACGGATTTCGAACACGACAGTCGTTTTCAAGGTGCCCTACTTGGGTGAGCCACTAATGCATTTGCAACATGAGCCATCAGCGTTCAAGCAGAATTGACATATCCGCATCAATTATCAGACAATCAGATATATATATATATCACAATCGGTGGTACCATTTGTGGCTGAAGCCTTCCTTGTGCGTTCCATTAATTCAAAGAAAGCCTGTTATGGACAGTTAATTTATCCTGCGTCACGTGGAATTTCTTGACCAATGAGTGAAACTAAATTTGTTACTCGTCCATGTGTAGCTACATACAACAGAAAGTAAGTGCCAGCATGACACATATGAACTGGGCTTGAATTTGCATTTGAATTTTGAGTGATTGTTCCGTCAGAGGAGTTGTGGCTGTTGCATAAGAATGAAAAACTTGCAATCCTCTTCTTTTGGCTAAGTGCTATGTCTTTCTCAACTGTACAGAACTTATCTGATAAACAAGCTAACCATAAAAAACAATTTAAACCTCGTATCTGTAATATCTTTTAAGTGTAAATGTAACATATCTATCTGTCTATCTATCTATCTATCTATCTATCTATCTATCTATCTATCTATCTATCTATCTATCTATCTATCTGTCTGTCTGTCTGTCCGTCCATCCATCCATCTATTTATCTGTCTATCTAAACGACTCTTCTTCATGGCTTGGAGAATATTAATACGTAAAGTGGCAAATCTAAATAGATTTGCAGGGTTTAAGAAAATATATTATACCTTTTCATCACACACACGCTTGAAAGGTTATGATTCAGCATGGAGTTACCTAATACCAATATGTATGATTACGTCAGCATCTATTATTAAGGTCTTGCTCTCTTTCACAAACTTAAATATAGAGCAGGGGTTCAGTACTGTCAGTATTTGTAGTCCTAGTTAAACATTAAACTGACCGTATACTTTGGCAATTTAAATTTGGTTTAAACATATTTTTATTTCCGTAAGGATACAATTGGGAAACAGGGCAAGCTTAGAGAAGGCCATCAGCGACTATATGTCCTTGTCTCAAAGCACAATGTCCATTGACTATTTTATCATGTCATACTTAAAAACACGGGAGAGACTAGCTTGCCAATAAACCTCATTAATTATTCATGACCCAATACCATGGGCTTATAAATGCCATCACTGTTGTACATTGTCCACACTGTCAGGGTTGCTAATGAGTTGTGCAAAAGTCCAATTATCCTTATCAAGTAGGGCCAGATAGAAACTGCAGGAACTTTTTTATTTGATGGGGAGTAGGGCAGCATCAAAGTTAGTAAAATATATGAAAATAGTCACACGTGTGACAAAAGATACTTCAGATTGTACGAGATTGTGTTGTTTATAGTTATCTTCTTTTTATATATATATATATATATATATATATATATATATATATTTGTGTGTATAGATGTGTCAAATACATATGCAAAGGACTCACATGCTCCATAAACGATGGGTGAAATGCAGCTTACCACTCTGTTCCTCAGTTTTTCTGAAGATGACTCTTTGTGTTGGACTCTGATGAATATATCTTTAGCTTGCCCCAAAACTTTCCCATTCTCATATAAGTCTTATTGAAACTTAATACAAGTATCCGTTATTTCACACAACTCTTATGTGAGCAGGGTTTCACCTATTTCATTGGTGTGATATTTATTCTTTATTCATATTGAAGCCCTATACTTATATTTATTCATTCATCATTATGTGGGTTGTCTTTGCTGAATATTTAGCATAGACCAGGAGCCGCTACTCAGAGAAATATGTACGAGTACAGGCTCCGAAACATGTTCCGAGTAGGGACCGGCTGAAGACACTTAAACTTATTTGGGCTTATGCAGCTAAGGTAAAAATTATACAGACAAACGTGAGCAATACGTAAAATAACAATTCCATATTAATATATCTTAGACAGGAACAGGTTAGTTCAAGGAGTGTATCGAGTTTGGACTGTCGAATCGAATAATATCAACCTGTCAACCAGGAAGTGGCTCTAGACATAGAGACTTCAGCATATATGTGCACACACACACACACACACACACACACACACACACACACATACATGTATATATATGTGTGTGTGTGTGTGTGTGGCAATTTTTCCTGTTCCTGAAATCTACACGCTTGTTTACAAAGGCATCATAAGTGTTACTGAATTGGCATGCTATGCCCTCTAAAATGCAGTTCGCTTTCTGAATTCATACTTTCGCGTTATTCTGGGAACAACATGCCGGTATTGTGGCACATTTATACTTCTACTCAAATCACCATAATTCCATGTCCTTTCCATGCAGTTGGGAAGAATCCAATGTCCTTCCTATGCAGTTCTGAATTTCTCTCCTGATTATTTTATAGGATTGATAGAACCTTGGTTCTATGACTAATACCCCCCCCCCCCCGTGTTCCGTGCCTCAACTTGTTTTCGGGACACAAACTCTGTAGAAGTAAGATCAGGTGCCCCATAAACCTGTTTGTATGGTCTGTGGCTTTCTTTCGCAGTCAGTGCTCCTCACTGTACTCTGGCTGTGCAGTGTGTCTACATACTTACTGATTCCTGTATAATCGATGTCATTCACAGTAAAGCAATAATCAAAATAACTACAGTTGGAATTGACTTAAAATTGAATAAACAGATTGTAGTTTTCCTCAGAATTTATTCCCAAATGCTCGCACCAGTTATTTTCTTGACACACAGAAATCAGAGACTGCCAATGCATACCAACGGTGACTTTGTCCATGGTGAGCAGTTTTGTATATCGAAACAACAGATACATCAGCCATCAAGGTTTAAATGGGACGGGTCAGCATAACTTTAATTTTGCTGTGATGAGCCGGTAAAATATGAAAGGCTTGGTTCATAATAACAATGGAAGAGCAAACTTATTCCAAGACATGATAACCAGTCAGTGTTCGTCATTTGGGACAGTCCAAGAATGCTTACTTATCAAACCCTTTTTTCTATGTTTGCTGTGGGACAGATACACGTGGTTGCCATTAATTTGTAGTACGATATTCCTTACATACACACATCATGTACCACTATTGTTTGCAGCATCACTACATGTATCATTAAATACACAAGGGAAATGGAGTTTGCTATAGCACTTAAATCGTTTATGTATTTATATTCCAGATCGCTGTCCCAAAGGACGATTGATGGATATTGGTACTGGTCCATCTTTGTACCACCTTGTCAGTGCCAGCAAAAAATTTGAACATATTATCTGCTCGGATATTTACCCCCAAAATCTAGCCGAAATTAATAAGTGGATATCTAAGGAAAAGGACAGTTATGACTGGTCAAAGGTGTTTGACCAGGTTGCTGCCCTAGAAAAGTAAGTTTGCATATTAAAAACTCTTTTTGGAAACGTGATTAGGGTCAGCATAATGTACAGTAACTTGTGTGTGTGTGTCTTGGGGGTGGGTGATTGGGTATTTATATAAAAAAAACGTGAAAATTTAAAATTCCAGATACTAACAATGTCAAACGAAACATCTGCTGCTTACATGATTTTGAATTTTTTGTTAGATATTTTATAACATTACAGTTTCTGATGGAAGCCCCATATTAGATCATCGCTCTAATACGTTGAAACTCACAGCTGTGAAAGTTTATAATATACATTTCACTGCAAGGTGACTTGTGCAATGAAAAGGTCATTGTGTTGTTTTCTCTGCGATGATACCCAATAGGAAAGCCGGTAAGCTAGCATGCTGATATTTATTAAAAAATACACAAACGAATAGCACAAAAATACCTTTTCACCCCAAAAAAGTTGAATTTTACACAATTGATTGTAATGGTGAAATATTTACAGCTTCATAAATTTGTTATAAAAGCATGATAGCCACACTACTCTCTCTCTCTCTCTCTCTCTCTCTCTCTCTCTCTCTCTCTCTCTTTCTCTCTCTCTCTCTCTATATATATATATATATATATATGTCTTCTGTATTTCAGCACATCTGGTGAGATCATAGAGAACAGGCTAAGATCTGCTATCAAGGACGTAATATACTTCAATGTGTTAGACGAGAAGCCATTTCAAAATGACCAACAAGTTCAGCTTTTTGATGCAATGACAGCATTTTATGTACTTGAAAATGCAGCTGTGGATGTTGCTTCATTCAAAAAGATACTAAAACGTACAACTGCCTTAATTCGGCCTGGTGGAATGTTTATTATGACTTGTTCTGGAGATGCAACCTACTATGAAGTTGATGGGAAAAAGTATGCATGTGTTCCGCTAGCTAAAACAGACATTGAGGCTGCCATGTTGGACGCAGGTTTAAAACTACAATACATGATGATTATATTTCATGATTGGAAAGACCAAGATGGTCATGAAGAGTTTGCTTTAACAGCAATTAAAGGTACATCTTAGATTGCCTGAATTTATTACATGTCAAAGATTTCACAAATGCCCGTTGATCTATTCTGTGCTAACAGATTGAAACATGCTACCTTTTGAAACTGCACTTTCTGGTTAGGGTCATTGGAAAAATGGATTTCTTAATATAAGAAACTATGAGCACTACTTTCCCTCTTAGATGTGATATTTATAGGTATACATTCTTCAATTATCATTTTAGAAAATTGACATGAATATTTCAATCCATTAAAGACACTTTGGATGGTGCCATGTTTGCCTCCATTCTGTAGTTTATTCATGCATGTCATTTGCAAACCCAGTCAGATGAACTTCAAAGTCTTGTGTTTATGTCTGTCATCTTCTCAAAACAATGAGTCATCACAGAATTTACAGGATGGATGTGAGGAATCATTGACATGTATTGATGGACAGAACAAAATTATTCTGCATGACGAAAAGTATTTGCCCCAAATGGCCTGTCTTGCGCCATGCCGAATCATCCAGTTCTGATACTAAGGGGCCATTGCTTTTTCATGTTATGCAGAACGATGTCATTCTGATTGTCAACACTCAGCCTAGTTATTTGTTTATGCATTGAATTTTTATGCGCTAAAACTGATGTTGAACAAAGTCTGCCATTATGGAACACTCACAAAACAAAGTACTGACATTCGGCATCACATGTTTTCAGAATTGATGACAACTTACGTGCCTTTTTTTTTTCATCATATTTGTTATGGATGTGATATTTGTTTTGATTTGGAGAAGTCACTGCACTCACTGAGTGTGTGCAGAGTCACTAGATTGACCTGTTTTGGTGTGATGACTCTCACGATCTTGTAAACAATTTGAATAAGCTAGAATGCTGACCTACATTCATATGGGGGATTTCCTTGTGTGATCCACACAGGTTTCAGTGAACTGAGATGTGTGACTACTCGGATAACTCTGGGATAATGGTGAAATTTCTAAGCCTATGTACAACATTGGAACCAAACTGTACCACTGTGGGATTTATACCAGACTATTTAGCACCTGTCACAAGACTTGGAACTGTGGGACAGTATCTGTGGATAATCTCTGACCAGGAATTAGGTTTTACCTACTGTTTTACTAATTGGAATACCATCCTAGATAAGTGTGTAATTTCTTTTACTTACTTTGTACTTGAACTTAGGCATTCTAGATTAGATGATTCAGCACAATCCGTATCTTTTGATGTAGCCTAAAATGCACGTTTAATATCAAAATTTGAAGCAAAAAAGAAGTGTAAAAATTCTTTTTGTCTTTTGAAAAAATAGCTGAAACTTTCAAATGGGCTGGAAGGGTGCAGCATCTTCTTTTGCAAAGTGTGTTTATTGGAAAAGCACAAGAAGTTTTTCCATCCCTCTCCATCGAAAAGCGTTCTGAGTATGATGTGTTGAAAGATGCTGTTCTGAAAGCATATGAAAAGTGCCAATGGCTTATAGACAGAAATTCAGGGACAACCAAAAGGAACCAGGTTAAACGTGTGTGCAATTTGCCAGAAAGAGAGAGAATCTCTTTGACAGATGGTGTGCCTCCAGGTAAATAGAAAATGATTTTGACAAAGTCAGGGACTTAGTTTGGTAGAAGATTTTAAAGGTTGCATTGCGAATGAAACTAAGGCCTACCTGGATGAACGTAAGGCAGGTAAATTACACGAAACTACAAATTTGGCTGATGACAATGAGTTGAGACATGGAAACTTCTTTGGAAAACCCAAACAGGGTCAGTCCATACCTAACTTTGGAAAAGCAATGGAGGGAATGGGAAACCTCCCCCCCCCCCACCCCCGCATCAAAATTCAGAAGAACAAAAGCCGAATAATTCTCCTCACTCTGATAAACCTGCTGGTGAGAAAACAGGGCAGAAGTTCTTTAGTAGACTTACACACACGCAGTTATTGGCATAATGGGGTCATGTCATGTCAAATCTGAGTATTTTCTACTCTAGAGAAGGACCAATAATACTGGGAAACCAGTTGGTTTAGCCAGCATTAAGGGGCACCCACCTCTAAATATGTCTGATGGACATTCTGATAATCTCCATGCTAAATTTTAAACCCCACATGTTGGGGTAGCTGAGTGCATATTGGATGGCTAAGAAAGTTTCATATCAGAAGGGCTAGTGTCACAGAAGGAAATTGCTGTTGGCCAGAAGGCAGTTGTTATCCTAAGGGGCACTGTCACAGTCTTTACTGTTGGAAGATGTATTTCCTTTGTTGCATGAAATTTATCAAAAAGCCAGTTTATTACTTAAGGGTGTTGCATGAAATTACAGAATAGCCCCGCTTCACAACGTTTACTTGAAGTTTGATTTCAAAATTGGACTAGTGATTGTAGGTATGGTACTTTGTCTCCCAATAGAGGGTGTGACCTTCCTTCTAGGAAATGATATAACAGGGGATAAGGTGAAAGGTGAACCGGTCCCTTATTTGACTGATGAGCAAGTCCCAAGAGAGGACACAGAGCATCTTCAGCAGGAATTTCAGGGTGTTTTTCCTGCCTGTGTTGTGACAAGGACAATGGCTTTACAGCTTTTAAACAGGACGCCAGTGACAATGATGATAAAGCTCTAGGGTTGGCAGACACATTCTTTGCTAGTAACCTGGAGGACCAAGTAAGCCATGAAGGTAACTTGAGTCAAGGGATAAGTCATGATGGTAATCTCTCTCACCAGGTAAACCAAAATGTTCATCTGAGTCAAATGCCTCATTGGAATTGAGATGGGCTGATCAGGGACAATAAACTGACCCTCAGCTAAGAAAATTAGCAGTTACAGCTTTAACTGAAGAAGAGGCCTGTTATGTGGAGACCTCCAGATGCATCCACTGATGAAGAATGGAAAATCATTCATCACAAAATGGTTCCTCCATCATATAGAACAGAACAGTTCATGAATTGCCTCAGATAGAATATTACAACACTTCTTTTGGCCCAGATTACATTGGAATTATGCAGAATTTTGTAAAACAAGTCACACATGTCAAGTGGTTGGAGAACCGAATCAAAAAATAAAACCTGCTCATTTGATTAGTATCCCTGTTCTTGAAGAACCGTTTAGCAGGGTTATTATAGACTGTGTGGGACCACCTCCAAAAACAAAAGCTGGAAATAAGTTTCTGCTAACAATCATGGATCCCTCCACTAGATATCCTGACTCCATCCGATTAAAAACATAAAAGCTCCTACTATCAGTGATGCTTTAATGAAATTTTTCACTAGGGTAGGATTGCAGATACAGATACAAAGTAAGTGAGGTTCAAATTTCATGTCTGCTGTGTTTTAGGAGTTTGCCCATCAGTTAAGCATTTAACGGAATACATCTTCAGCCTGCAACCTAGAAACACAGGGGGCTCTGGAAAGGTTTCATCAAACACTGGAAAACATGATGAGAACCTATTATTTTGAAAATGAAAATGAATGGGATAGAGGTATGCATATGTTATTATTTGCCACAATATGTGCCCAAATTCAAATAAAAGTTGAAAAAAAACTTGCTAGGTGGCACAATCAAATCTGATTAATGCACAGGGTAAGGTGAAAACATGGTCTGATAAGAAAGCAAGGAAAAGAAGTTTTAAACCAGAAGACAAGAACGTTTGCCTATGCAAGGGCATTTAATTCAAGCAAAATTCAGTGGTCTGCTTAAACAAAAGATAAATGATGTTGATTATACAATATCTACACCAGATAGGAGGAAAAGTATATGGCTTATTAACATCAACACGTTAAAAGAATACCATTAAAGAGGACCACCAGTAGGAATTGTCCGTGTCACTATTTTGAAGAATGATGGGAAAATTAATGAAGATCAGAGTGGTCCATTCTCAAATGAAGACTTGAGTTTTATTTCCAGTGTAAAAATGCAGAACTCGGATATATATTTCAAAATCTTGATAGTAAGATCAGTCATTTGGAGCCTGCACTGCAAGCTGATTTAGCAAAACTTATTCATGAGTTTGAATATTTATTCTCACACCAGCCTGGTTGCACCTCAATAGAATTTCATGATGTAGATGTAGGTGATGCTGGTCCAATAAAGCAGCAACCTTCTCAGATGAATCCTCTGAGATTGAGTGCATTTCCAGCCGAAATAATTATATGATAAAAATGATATCATAGAACCAAGCCAGAGTGGCTGGAGTAGTCCTATTGTATTAGTTCCAAAACCTCGTGGTTCAACGCAATTTTGCATTGACTATAGACAGGTGAATTATCTGAATAAGTCGGACTCCTATCCAATCCCTAGGGTAGATGATTGTATTGATAAGAAAGGAAAAGTGTGTTTTGTAAGCAAATACAACCTGATTAAAGGTTATTGGCAGGTGCCACGTCACAGATAAAGCAATAAAATATCAGCTTTTGTAACACCTGGTGGCTTTTTTCAAAGTAAAGTGATGCCATTTGGAATGAAAAATGCGCCTGTAACATTCACCTGCTTAATGACCACAGTGACAGCTGGTTTATAAGGAAGTGTAACCTTCATTGAAGATCCCAGTACTTTCTGAAAAACCTGGGCTGAACATCCTGAAAAAACTAGAGCATTCTTTGAAAGATTTGCTTTCTCTGGTCTGCTAGTTAACTTAAACAAAAGTGAACTTGGTCAATCTGTAGTGACATACCTTGGCTACAAAGTGTGTAATGGAAAAGTGTTGCCAAAACCAGCAAAATTTCAAACAATTTTGGATTTTCCTGAACCAGCAACAAGAAAGCAACTACTACCTTTCTTACCCATGGCTGGATATTACATGTAATTCTGTAAGAAGTTTTCAGAAATTACTGCACTATTGACAAAACTGTCAAAAAAGAAAGACAAGTTCATTTGGAATAATCATTGTCAGCATGCCTTTCATGAGCGGAAAACTAAACTGACCAATGCACCATGGCCAGTTCGTTCAGCAAAAGATTTTGAAAAGCGATTCAAGATTGCAAAAGATGAAATTGGTGTGGCAGCAGGTGGTTTGTTGATACAGGATGGTATCGATGGTTTAGAACACCTTGTGAGTTATTTCTCCAAGAAATATAACAGCCATCAAAGGAAATATCCCACGATCGAAAAAAGAGGCACTTGCTTTATTGTTGGCGCTTCAGGATTTTGAAGTATATGTTACCTCAGGTCTGTATCCAGTACTGCTCTACTCTGATCAAAATCCCTTAGCGTTTTTTGGGTAAGTTCAAAGAAAAAAAATCAGAGATTGTTTAGATGGAGTTTGTATCTTCAAAGATATAACCTGAAAATTGAGCATGTCTTCTGCAGGTCAATGTGGTTGCCGATGCACTGAGTAGGGTAAAAATTGAATAAATATTACTCACATGAATGTTTTCAGATAATATGATTATTGGCTGGAATATTGTTTAAGTAATCATGTCAAAGGATTACTTGAGATGAACAAAATTTGTATTGAAATATGTACAACATTATTGTTTTAAGTGATGGAACAGGAGTTTATTCCTATTTTGATTGAAAAGAGTTATGTATCTCTTGTTAAAAACCATTTTGTATTGTAGGTTAATATAGCTAACAAGTTAATATTAAGAATTGGAAAGAAACATTTTCCATATATGTCCATTTTTTTCTTTCCTAAAGGAGGGGGATGTGTTATGGATGTGATGTTTGTTTTGCTTTGGAGAAGTCACTGTACTCATAGAGTGTGTGCAGAGTCACTGAGTTGGCCTGCTTTGGTGGGGTGAATGTCATGATTTTGTAAACAATTAGAATAAGCTAGAATGCTGACCTACATTCATATGGGGGGGGGGGGGGGGTCCTTGCGTGATCCACAGCGGTTTCAGTGAACTGAGATGTGTGACTAATTGGAAAACTCTGGAATAAAGTGAGATTTCTAAGCCTAAGTATATAAAGCAGTTCCTTTACGACTGAGAGGAGAGGAAAATTCTGAGATCTGACAGAAGCTGTGTGACATCAAGCCAGCGAGACTGTGAGCCACTGTTATTCCCAAGGAGATACTCATTTATTCGCTGTACCTGTGGAGTGTGGACACTGTGTTTGAGTGTACTGGTCTATTTGGTGTTGATTGTGCCACATTGGAACCAAACTGCACCTCTGTGGGATTTGGATCAGCATCGCGCCTTTAAGTATAACGCTGGAACCAAACTGTACATCTGTGGGGTTTATACCAGACTATTTGGCACCTGCCATAGGACTTGGAACTGTGGGACAGCAACTGTGGATAAGCTGTCACCAGGGATTAGGATTTACCTGCTGTTTTAGTAATTGGATTACCATCCTGGGTAAGTGTATAATTTCATTTACCTACTTTGTATTGACTTTTTGATTGCTAATATATTGCTATTGTTAAAGTTATATGATTGTTGTTATTCTTTGTTGAGTTCTGCTCCAATCTAGAATGTTCAGAAGGTGGGCATCATAGCAATATTCTTGGTACTAAAAACATGGGCTGTCCAAAATGCCCAGAATAAAGCTCAACTAGGTATTGTAGTTCAGGACATGGATTTACGAAATGTTGCTACATATAATCCCTTTTAAGATGTGGTTTACTCTAAAACTACCAGTTCAATTTGTTTTAGTAAAATATTGGGGCAGTTATTACTTATTAATGCTTAATTGAGATCAGAAAAATGCTCTTTAACTTCAGAGTATCAAATGATGGCACATTCCATGGTATTGCATAAAAATGTCCACAACTCAATTTCTTTCATTCCAACTTGAAACTCGTTAAGTAATATGTATTACAAACTTACTTACAGAAAATATTTGAAGTGGGATACAGAGGTTGTGGGCACTTGAATCTGTGTTAGGATGTGGTTTTCACTACCAATTCTATTCAGTTTACTTCACAGTCATTTAAACGTATTGGTGTCTTAACACACCGCCAATTCTAGAATGCATTAAAGCAGAAAGTGGGTTGCTCCAACTTGTTTCTGCCACTTGTCTGGATGCCATGTGTATGTGCCAGTGTGTCTTACATTGGTAAACGGAACAAGACAGGCTCAAGTGTAATATTTTCATTGTCTGGACTATCTTCACATCTTTGGTTATCAACCAAACTCACCTGTGAACTTTAACCAGAAGTGCTGTGTCTGTAACTTGAGTTCCAACAGCAACAGATGGCATTGAATAATGTGGTCTAAATGTTGACGCATAATTCTTCAGTCTATTGGTTTGACCCCATATGACTCGAGAATGGCAACTTTAACTTCTGTCCCGGAAAAACGTATTTGCTCACACTTTGACAGTTGTTTGTTTAACACTGTGCTGGTCAAAATGTTACTTCATTTTTTGTCCCTCTTGCAAATTTTTCTGACATGTGTGCACAGTAATAATGTGTATTGATCTGCCAGATCGCAAAACATTAATCCTTCAGTTGGGCAGTTTTTAAACTAGAGCAATGGATATAATCAACTTTCATAAAAAAGAAACGCCAACAATACAATTCAATACAATAAAGCGAGAGGATGAGGCGGAAATCTCTAGTGTCACTAGCATCATCACTAGCCAATTCATTCTGAAAGTTGCCAGAGCAGTTCACAAGGTGGTGATGAACCCTGAGATTGTAAAAGCTGTGCATGATACTGAGGGGTAAATTCAGTAATCAAAGAATATGTACATTCCATTTTTTTTAATATGACAAATAGCTTTATTTTATCAAAACTCCCACCTTCTTTGTCTGCATATGCAATCTTCAAATATGAAGTCCAGAAGTCTGGTGGAGAGGAACCTGAACATACTCAACTGACACTTCACTGTTTTTCGATCAAGTTGTTCTGCTAACATTGTTCCCATTATATGGAGCACACCTACAGTAAATTTTCAACAACATGCCCATGTTGACAAGTGGAATTTGCACTTCCATGATAAAAATCAATGTTATTTTCTCTTTTTTTTTTACCGTCATTTCATACCAACAGTGTAAAATCCTTGCACTGCAGTTTGTCTGTTTACTTCCATGCTTTCATGCTTTGACTCTTTGCATGTGTCTGTTCAAGGACTCTTGATATCCACAGTTTTATTTTGCTTTATCCTGGTTATTTTCTGTGTGCCAATAGACCAGTTCAGAGGTTTATTCCGTTCATTTCAGCCCGAGTTTGGGAAGCACAACCCTGCATTGTTTACATTTTTTGCTCGACCACGCTGGCCAGATTTAACGTGAAAGGATCAAAAAGTAAAACACAGGATGTGCTTTGGTTTAATGAAAAACCAAACCATCAGCAAACTAAACCCGCACATTTCACCACTGATATGACATTTTAGGTAAAAGATTTGCATTGTTCAGCACAATCCATGCTATAATCACTAGTGTTAATTGTGGTATCCGTTGTAAACATGTGGTGGCGTGGGCCCAACTCGACTACTTGCAGTTGGACAATCAGGCAAATAATGGAATGCACAATTAATTACGATCCGGAAAAGTTCGGTACAACTCGGTATGAACAGGTCGATTGTAATGACGTTATCATAAATATTTTATTTATTTATTTATTTTTTACTATAGTGAAGGATACCATAGAACTTTCTATTCAAAACCTTCATGGAAGGCTAGCATATAGTCCTTAAACTCCTTTATTACAGTATGGTTAAGATCTTCATGTCTAAAATCAAAATGAGACTGAAACTAGTTTTGACTTACCATATAATGATTATGTTGCTGAATTCCTGGAAACCATGCAAACTCATATTTCGCTCTTAAATGCAAACAAAGATTCTTTAATATATATTCAGATATAGGAGCTTATGTGAAGGAAGTGTGTATAAATGATCTTGAATTTAGTGTGTTCTGTTTTCAAAAGTGTAACATACCAGACGATTATGATTCTTCATTGATACAAGTCAGTGATTATCACTGTATTAATGAACTGTTCCTAGCAAGCATAGCTGATTCACATCATTGGAGACAAGCACTGAGTAAACGTAAGAACATTTAATCGACTGAACTATATAAAAATTTCTGACCATTCTACCTGCAAAGCCACTTCTTTTTGCAATGCAGATGTGAATGTTAGCATGAGCTGCACAGGATATTGGACCATAATATAACTTTAAAGGACTGAGAATCAATTTCAAAGGAAGGCAATGGCGTGACTGATTGGTGGCATGACATGTGAATTGTTGCCTTGCCATAATTTAAAGTAATTCATTAATAATAAATTATACTTAGGTGGCAGTTAAATTCACCGGCGGGGCTTTTGGGATGCATGCTTATGTTATGGTGCATACTTTTGTACTCTCGGTAACTTCGATTTTTTTGCAAGAAGTATTTTGTGCTTTTATGTGTAACATATCAATTATCCACATTTGATAACCCAAATTTGTCGCCTTTTCCTATACATCATGAAATTCATGAGTGTTTAAACATGAACATTCATGTTCCAATACCAATGTGACGAAAAAAATTTCACTCCTGACTTGAGACAGGAAAAATTGCATTTGTCTCATGGTCCTCAAAATTCCCATTTCTCAAATTGATACTTGAATGAATGGAGCAACAGAGCATAGTGTAATTGCTCAGAAATTGGTCCAGTGTCCTATGAAGGGTTTAATCAGTGACCAAATGTCTTTTCACTATTTGTTGGGTATCAGGATTATTTTAATGTTGGAGATGTCAGTTTAGTTTCAGTATTCTTTGTGAGAGGAGTATTTTTGCATGTGTGTGTTCTAATTGATGAACCTATCTGCAATGTATTGTTGAAAATATCTAAAACAGCAATGCCCCGGTCCATGGGCTTAGACTGAGGAAATGCAGTTTAAATATGATGATGATGATGATGATGATGATGATGATGATGACGACGACGACGACGACGACAGATACTGTTCCAGATCAAGTATGGGACAGAGTGGAAGAAATCCTGTGAAAGTTACTGCCTGCTCAACATTATTCAAATTGAGCTGAAAGTATGGTTTAGCAGGTAATAAGGCAGCCATGAGGCCATCTTCACTTATTACTAGAGGCATGGGACACAGGAAGCCAATCCTGTTTTTTTTCTAATACCAGATCTGAATGAGGTTCATCCCCAAGTTACCAAGCAAATATTTTCTCATCACAAATACTTTTCAGTAAAGGTACATCAGGGACAAGAAACAGTTGTGTAACTGTGAGGTCAGATAAGTGTGATGGAACAGCCTGCTACAAAGAATACCAGATTTATTTTGTAATGTGTCTACAATTGAACGTGTGCAATATGGACAATAGTACTTCTATGCATATAGGTTAGACAGGGACAGGTTAGCTTATGGAGAGTAAAGAGTTCGGACTGCGGAGTAGGGTAATGACAACTAGGATGTGGTTTTGGACAAAAAGACACAAATACAATTGAGAAAGTGGGATGATGTAACAAACGCTATCAGTTAGTAGTATGTCTACAAGCCACTGCTGGATGGTTTTATGCTAGCTATCTACTTCTGATAAAGGGAGTTATGTCAAGATTGAACCAGCATTTGCAAACAGATTAAGGGCAGATTAGCAAAAAATAATAGCTGGAAACCAAACATTTTATAATAAATGGAAGACTGGAATGTCTGCATCAGCTCTGGAGGATCCATATTTGAACAGTTACAATGACTGGATCTCCATATTTTGATTTGAGGATGCAAAAATAATTGGTAATGGAATCTGCCTTGAATTAAGACTGAAGCAACAGTTTTCCTTGCCATGTGATCTTGATAAGTTCCATGTACATTTCTTAGTCATTTTTTTTTTTTTATAAATGTGGAAATTAGTTGAAAACACTGAAGCAATAGACATTTGACAACCTGCAAATTTTGACCAGTTTAAGGGGGGAAGGGTTGAAAAATGCACTACCATTGCAAATAAATGTGTGGTGTACTACCAAGAGTTACACAACAATTAAAGACGGAGTGAATACAGTCAAATGTTATGAGGCTTTATTGAAATCAGATGACAAAGAAGTACAAGGTCACAGTTTTTGGATCATCCTTAACTAATTGTCTTGATGAGGAGTGCGTGGAACTGAAATGTATGAATATTTTCTTATATGTCTGTATGTGCTGACCCCACAAAAGACAAAAAAAAGGCTATTTTCTGCAGGTTGTGCAATCAAAAGGGGCATGCCAGACATAATTGCTCGAAGGCAGAACGTTCCCTTTAAAGATTTATGTGGTTAGGCCTATATGTTTTGGGGAAAAAAACTGAAGTCTGTAGTTTATGGAGAATATTTGAAAGGTTGAGAGAACCGGTTTGAAACCATTAGTTGTCTTTTATAGGTGACTGCCTGTCTCAAGTCAGGAGTGAAAATTATTTCTTCACATTGGTGTTGAAAGATGAAGATTAATATTTTGTAAATTTTTGAATCTCTGCTTTTTGCTGCAATCAAATTCGCTTCCATTGTTGAGGTGAAAGTTGTTAATATGGGTACTGGTTTTTCTCAATTATATGGCAAAGCCATATTAACAGAAAAGCTTGACATTAAACTAGTGACAAACACATATAAACACACACACACACACACACACACACACACACACACACACACACACACACACACACACACACACACACACACACACACACATATATATATATATATATATATATATATATATATATATATATGTATACATGTATATATATATTTCCACGAGATGTTTCAGCACTAGTACTACCAGGAAGAGATGCAATTCCTTTGAAACAGTGTGACCTATGTGCCACAGGAAAACCACTTTTACATAGGTAGAAGGCAGTTTATAGGTAACATCTTGTAATAAAACTAAGGGAATGGATAGCAGTTGACATGCTTGTTGTTTAACTACTTGCTAACTGAGGACAGAAATATATAATGGCAGCAGTAGATCACTTCACAAAATATACTGCAGCCATGGCATTTGCTTAATACACAGCAGGAATAGTAGCCTGAGCCTTAGTGGAAGGAACACCAAGAATTATGCAATTTGGCCAAGAGAGCACTTTGAATCAACAATCAATGATGTTTAAAATATTTCAGTCATGATTTCATCCTGCAATTAGTAGGCAATAGGATTGACCACAGCAACCGGTTTACACACAGGAAGTGATATAGTGGTTGAAAGATAAAGAAGGACTTAACGCTTTCATTGCTGCATTTCTACCCAGGTTAACATCTGACTGCTAATTTTCCAAACATATTTTTCAACTATTTTTTCTACTTTGATGCTACATTTTGTATCTAAAATGTTCACATGGTATTTATTTCAACCTGTTAGCATTAGAAATATATACATCAAGGTTTTTTTTTCTTTGCAAGGTCATTTTCAAGGTCAAAAGGTCACTTCCAAGGTCAAAGGTCTTAACATATGGCAGTTGTTTTGAAAATAAAGACCTAAAGCACATAAAGCAAGAGATGTATATGATGCTGCCATTTATTCTATCTAAAAATGAGTTCACTTTTGTTTGTTTGAATCATTCATATATATTTATAGTAAATACATTAAAGCTAAACAAAATTATGTTGTTCTTCGCTTGTATTATATAGGACTTTATGCCGACCTTGTCAGCTCATACAGGCAAGCTGCAGGTTACAAACTCCTTCCTCTTATACAAACTGACACTTCTTATTTAAAAATGTTTAAGAACAAATTCATTTCAAATCTTATGAACACTACCTGGGTACATCAGGCACTTTTAAGTAAGGTCAGTTTTATGACCAGAAGTCAGAAGGTCATTTTAAAGGTCAGATATCACATAATTTGGCAGGCAACTTGGAATTCGACTACACTGACAACATGCAGCCTACAGACAATTCGACTACTGCCCCCCCCGCCCCCGTGGCCTACGGCATGTTTTCAGATTGGTAATTTGGCTTATACACCCTATGCTAGGCCTAATAAGGAACCCGCTAGTATGAATTTCACTAGGGCCTCAAAGGCTAGGTGTCCGGAGTGTATCACGTGTGGTTTGCATATCTGAAGTTGGGTTTGCCAAAGTTGCTATTACTATTATTATTATCATTATTATTATTATTATTATTATTATTATTATTATTATTATTATTATTATTATTATTATTATGAAAGTGATGGATCATGAGTGTCAGACCATGCAGCAGGGGTATACCAACATTCAGAAACATGTGACTTCTTATTCAGGTGAAGATAACCTACCCTACTCTATTAAAAAAAAAAAAAAATACAACCCAACAGATATGTCATTCTGATTAGTGTGTGAAACCTTTCTCGCAACTATGGGCCGAACATGCTTGTTTTCACTTGCCAAATCATGAGGGAAATGACATATAGAAACTTAGACAACTACCTGGTAGTATAGAAGTGGTAGATGGATGTAAAAATTGTGGATTATAACATCTAACCCATGACTGCATTTCCTTAAGTGTTTTAAATTGAAGTTGGTGATATCGGTCATCCTAGAGACAGCTGCCGGGGACATTGGAAGTTTGCTTCCAAAGTCAAAGAAGATAGTAAATAAAAAATCATATGAAAAGCAAGATGATCAACTCACCTGCCAAAGGAAATTTAAAAAAAAATCATATGAAAAGCAAGGTGATCCACCCACCTGCCAGATCTGTGGAATGATATTGAGGGGAGGGGGGAGCCATGCTGACGCAATGCAGAGTGAATGAAATTATAGTTTCAAACTTGCTTGTCCTTGGTGTGAAGCAAAGAAGTGCCTCCATGCTCAAGCAGTTTGAAACACGTGTCAGACCAGCACATCCTGAAATGGACATGGACATACTTGTCAGTTCTGTGGAGGGAGCCATTGCCTTTCACAACAAAGCTTGGGACTAGCCAGGAATTATCACCATGAAGATCCCTCTGTTTAGGGTAGACTGAATAATAATCAGAAACCCACCAACCCAGCTGGCCAGGACAGCTGGAGTAAAACTCCAGAGTACTCTGAGCCAACTGATCAGGATAGAAAGGGAGATAGGCAATAAACTTCATAACTAACTGAGCAGGACAAAAATGAAGACAACCATGAGCCTGCAGGACCAACTGGCCATGACATAACAGCAAGGAGCAACATACTTTCAGAGTGTAAACTCAAGAAATTTAAAAGCACGAAAATTTTATTCTGAACTATGTTTGTTAGTTTTCCACTCAGGAATATTTTTGCTTATACAGTAACTAATGGGAATGTGTGCATTAGCTTATAACTACCTGAACTGGGGAAAAAAACGTAAAAAAAATCAGAGATCTACAGTACAGAAGAAATGGCCTATATTCCTATCTGGTTTTTTGTTCTCCTGACATGTCATTCAGCTGAGTTTAGACAAAAGAAGAAAGTAGGCCTACATCGTATTTTTGGATATTTATGAATCTGGAACATTATAAACACACTCTACCTCCATAATAACTATGAGTCGGAGAACACAGCCTCTGGCACAACATAGTTAATGAAGTATTTAACAAATAGTACTGAAAAACATGACCCATATTCATAAATTAAAAACACAACAATGACAACAAGGAAATTCCAGAGTTACCAAAGAATCAAAATTCATCTTCTAATCCTAATGTGAAGAAACAAATTTCACTTCTGACTTGAGACAGGTAGTCACCCATAAAAGGCAACTAGTGGTTTTAAACCGGTCCTCTCAACCTTTGAAATATCCTTTATTAACTACAAACTGTAGTGTTTCCAAAATGTATAGGCCTAACCACTCAAAACCCAAATTTATTACTTCTGCCAAAACCAAAAAGAGCCCTGGTAGGCCTAGCTGGTTTTGGTTCTCCTGATATGTCAGTCAGCTCAGCAAAAAAAGAAAGTAGGCCCACATCGTTTTTGTGATATTTATGAATCTGGAACATTATACTCTACCTCCACTATAACTATGAGTCGGAGAACACAGCCCTCCGCACAACACAGCCAATGAAGTATTTATATAATGGTACAGAAAAACATGACCCATTTTTGTAAATTTTAAACCCAATAATGACAACAGGAAATTCCAGAGTTACCAATGCATCAACATCCATCTTCCGATACTGTGAAGAAACAAATTTCACTCCTGACTTGAGACAAGCAGTCACCCATAAAGCATCACCACATAATAAACAACTTTGAACCTTCACCAAGGTAAATTTCCACCAATATTAAGAACAATCAGGAAATAGTTTTGGAAAAGTTGAAAATAGCTTTTATTCAATACAAACAGATACGGTCAGCTAGATTAAAATGAAGATAGTAAGTCATGTTTTAAAAATACTTTACCAACTGTTTGCCCTGGTAACTTTAGGAACAGACACCTGGAACCTAGAAAAATGGCAAAATAAGGACCACTGAACAACAATGGCTATGCAGCTATGCTGTTTCCTGTGCCCAAGTTAACCTTCCAGAATATGTTGAAGTAAAATGGTGTGTTTGAGTTGACGTTACTGCAAAATAGCAGCACCAATATAGCTTTCAGGGTCAATCATTTACATTTGGGACGGGCGGCTTGAAACTTTTCTATGTGTCATTCAGATTTTTAAGGGTTGGGCTTTTTCAGTGAGGTCAGTTAGGTTACCGGAACCACACATATATTTTTGTGACGCCTTTGATAACTTGAACATTTGTTGTGAAATGGAATTAAACAGCGACTCAAGAAAAGCATCAAGGATCTCTGCTGGTTGACTGGGTGGTTGATAGTGATTCTCTATCAGAACTGGCCCAAGGTGGGTCGAAATTTCCATCCAGATACATTCACAGTTTGAACCTTCGAGACTGAGACCCCGTGTACTTGGCAAACATGTATGTATATAGGTTAAGAGACCACCTCCTCTCCCGGTTGGGCGGTCTCGTCTGAAGGGAGGTTAAAAAGGAGTTGGTCTGATAACTCATATGTAGCCAAGTTTCAGAAATAGTAATTATATTAGAGTTTCATTTTGAGCGAGACATTGTATTTCATCTATTTTCCATCACTTTTGATGCTGCGAACGTTGCAATGATATACTTCAATTGATTAACAGTATAAGTATCACTAGGGTCCGGGTTGCGATGAAAGTCCGTGGATAAAGTGATATTTTTGTACAGTACATACAGGGTATGCTATCAGCACAAGAATCCACAAAAAATAAAGTTTGCGGGTAGCATTACCATAACCCAGTAGGAACTGGTGATCTGATTGCTAACTGAATGACAAGCAAAGTAATCAAAATGCGTTTTATACAAGACATAACGAGTTATGAAGAGGGAAATGGCCACTCTATATTGTTTGGTGCTACAACTCATGTAGACCAGAATATTGAAAATCGTCCTGCAAAGTCCCTGTATAATACAATAAGATAATGAACCTTAACCAGAGCATTGAGATAAACCCAAAAGTGTGTTTGTTGCTTGCTCCATTGTCAGACCAAGCAGATACTAGTTGACCTCCACACCATACTATTACAAGTAGTAAAGTTTCTGTGGAAATATCATGTAACGTAACATAGTCATAACATTAAACACACGTGTAGGACAGACCAAAAACAAATGTGTTCGGCCAGTCGGGCACCTGGTGTCTATGAAACCATAGAGTTTCACTGTATTTTGGACTTCCAAGCAGTAACATAGTAAATAACATAGTCACAACATGGAGCGTAAACATGCAGTAACAAAATAACAAAACATGCGACGGTGAGTGCAGGAAGTTGCACATTGAAGGAAAGAAACATGTAAAACAGATACAACCATGTAATTGGACAAACTGGACTGTAGTGGAAAAACAAAACTCGCTGTTGTAGGACTGCATGTTATGTGTTACAGATTTTACATCCGAACTAGTGAGTACATGTTCACGCATATAGTAACAGTTGTCGTTAAAATCAGTCATATAAACATACATATCTACATATACATATGCATAAATACACGCACACACATACTTACACGCACACACACATACATACACGCACATTATAGTCGGACACAATGAGAGTGATTCCTGGTAAAGGTGAAATTTCAAAACAAAGTTATGGAAACCATGCCAGATAGCAACATGGTCAGCATATTGAAATTGAAATTAACAGGGCCAATTGATCACGAAAAAAATCTAAGTAATAATGTTCTCTCTACAACAGCCAGGCAACAGACTGCAGTAGACATATATCGTTTAAAAACTTACTTTAGAAACCAATTCAGCAAATCGCCATAAATAAAAACATCGGTAGTTGTTTGCGATATTGAGTGAAGATGAGTCATGTGGTATAAGCTGAGGGTAAAAATATTATTAGACAAAGTCGAAAACAGGCAAGCAGAAAAATACGTGAAGTACATGCAACTCCTTTGGTATTTTGTAAAAATCAATGTTCGAAGAACATGAGATAAACCCTGAGAACTGGGATGCTGAAATAAAACATGCACACAAAAACACATAAAAAGAAATATAGGTGCATAAGCATAGTTGGAGCTAGTAAAGTGTGCATAAGCGTAAGAATGTCTTGTTTGAGATCATGACCCTTTTTGATGCATCCGCCAATTCAAAAAGTGTACATCAACAGCAGGAGACCAAAACAAACGTATATGATCAAACATCTACATAAGGCATGTATGATAAAATGTTTACCGATGCTATAATACAAGAGACTGTATGTATACATGGTATAAAGTCGACAACCAAGATCATCATTTATTGTGCATAAAAATATATGAATACACAAAAGAAAAAAGAGTAAGTAAAAAGTCATATTCCTTGCGCAGAATTCAGTGCACAGTGTATATGATCGTGATGCACAAGTCAATACCTCGGCCTAGAGATACTTAAGTGAGAGATGGAGTCAATGCACGCAACATGTTTAGAAACATAACAAATGAGTTAAGCATTGTGACGCTTAATGTTTACCGATGCTATAATACAAGAGACTGTATGTATACATGGTATAAAGTCGACAACCAAGATCATCATTTATTGTGCATAAAAATATATGAATACACAAAAGAAAAAAGAGTAAGTAAAAAGTCATATTCCTTGCGCAGAATTCAGTGCACAGTGTATATGATCGTGATGCACAAGTCAATACCTCGGCCTAGAGATACTTAAGTGAGAGATGGAGTCAATGCACGCAACATGTTTAGAAACATAACAAATGAGTTAAGCATTGTGACGCTTAATGTTTTTGAACTTGTCCAAGTCTCTTAAATGCCTTATTTCAACCAGCTCCCCTGACAGCATGTTTGCGGACATACAATCCACCGTCCTTTGAATAACAGGATTTAACATCTTTCCCCTCTTTAGAATTCGGGCATTGTAAAGAATGTGTTAGGTCCTCAAACACAAATGTACCACAGATTTACACCTGGCTGAGTAGACTTTTTGCCCAGCCGTGAAAAATGTGAACTTGACAATTATAGCCCTATTTCAGGTTCCATTTTGTTAACCCACATGATGTGATCTGTCAATTTCTGTCAATGATAAATCAACTCCCATTTTTTTCTGCAACTTTCATAACAATTTGGTCCCTGTTCTCTGAAAAAGTTTCCTGCTTGTCCGACCATATATGCAAACTTCCACCTGCTATATTGTTCTGCTTCATCAACTTTTCTTCCATCGTGACAAATTTACTCCCCAACTCTGTAGCCTTTGATTATGGTGGTCATTTTATTTTCCAATACTGCAGCTTTATTTTCGAGGGTCTGGACCATAGTTGACAATACACCGAGTTTAGCCAATTTAGCACCAATCTCAGTTTGGGTAACCTCAGAAACAATATCTCTTCTGTTGGAGGTATCAGGCATAATGGATTTCAAAGCTGTAATGACCTTCGTCTCACTTAATATTTGCAGAAGGTCAGAGGCTATTTCAAAGTTTTCATTTCTAGTTTTCAGAGGACTCTCACAAGTGGTAGACAACCAAGGACGACATGGTCTTTTCGAAGAAGCTGAATTTACTGATAGAGTGTCATTGTGCTCTCCACCAGAAGACTTGTCAGATTCAGGTTTACAACTCTGGTTACCTGCCATGCTGGCAAATCAGACTGCAATGGTGGTAAATTTGAAAAGCATTAAGTGGTGTCAACTCACATGTATGGTTTATAGAAAAGCCTGGTGATCCAGTGAAATTGTCCACCAAGTCTTCAACGCATCCTGTGTTTCATACTTAATGTCCCGGCTTAATGTAGAACACATTCTGATGCCTTTATTTAGCCATAGGGCATAATGATGAGGGAAGCGGTAAGAGATATACAGGTGAGTCGCACTGTCACATAATGATTTAGAATTTTAGGGAGGCGAAGGAGATTCAGCCTTCCCTACTTGCTCATCTATGTTGTCATAGAGGTTAGCTTAGAACATTTTACCGCATTTTGTCTTCGCATAAACTTCTCTGTGAATGAGCCAAGCGTTTTCAATCTTCGGATTGTTTTCGAGTGAGTTTATCAATTTCCTTGAAGCAAGGGTTGAATCCTCATAAATTACATATATAACCACTACCTTTGAGATTTTTCCTTTCACTGATCAGTGTATCTACATGATCTCGTCCAAAGGAATGAACTGGTAGTGGTTGTCTGCCTTTTATAATGGTTCCTACACGATGGGCGAAATCGATTTCCTTTTCAAGGATATAGTCAAATCCAGGCTGTCGTTGAAAAAGTTACACGCTATTTGTTTGGGGGGCTCCATAGTACCACTGTTATAGGAGCTTTGATGACGTAGATTCTTACTGATGACCGTGCTGCTCCCCGCCACTAAGGTCAGATTGCATGCGTTTAAGCTCATGCCTGAGGAAGCTAATTTCATAACGAAGCTTTTGTAACACCAGGAAAGGTCAGATTTAGCTCTGAGGTGTGTATTCGCCCCAATACACAACTGAATACACAAACATTTGGAGGGCTAGGGCTGTGTATCCCATTAGTTTGTATGATAAGCAACCTTAAATAAAACGGTCACTTTTGTAGCTGTGGCTATATGAATTTTGTGAGGTGTTAACTATGCATCCAGATTTACTGTCTGAAATGTTGTGTTTCTATGTGCAGTAGTTTTCAAGTTATTGTTAAGTTGCAAGTTACAATGTAAAGTAATGAGAATACACAACCCTAGCCCTCCACTGACCCCAGTGCCCTCTTTTAGGCAGTTCTTGAACCTTCTGTTCTTTTCCTTGCCTGTTGGTTACTCTGGTCCGCAATATCATTTCTGACCTGATCATGATTTTCCTCTAGGTCGTGAACTAGGTACGTTAGATACTCACTCGCATCGAATCTTGCATCGAAAAGATCTTTTATAGATTTTTCTTGAACAGAAAGTTTACCGTCCAGAGGTTTTCTCAATTTTTCCATTATAGGCCTGGTTGTATCTTCTGACTGATCACATTCTTCACTGGAAAGGCTATAAGAGCGTGGTTTTTTCTGTCCCTCGGCAGACCCATTTAGATACTTGCGTGGAGGGAGCACAATAGCAAAAGTGACATGGTGTAGCACTCGGTACTTCAGTGCTCGCAATACCGCAGTCTATACAACGGACCCAATACCGTACTCATTATCAAGCCAACTCACTTACCACGGTAAGAATGCCATATCTTCTTCATCTCTGCGGCTCAAAACGCAGATTTTATGAAATGATGTAGGCCTAGGTTAAGTCTGAAACCACTATAATTGCAAGAGCAAAAACTTTGATGTTACATTGGCATGATAGGCGTGAAATAATTTCACATTTTGGACAAGCCTCCGCAGACGAGTCTTTACCCAGCCATGCTCGGTCACGCCAGAGTTGTGCACTGCATGTGCAAGTTGAGAAGGGGCACGACCCTGTGGTCCGCAGGTACATTGAGAACACCGCGGTTCCAAGCAAGTTCATAGCGTTCTGTGAAGTGTGAGCATTATTCTGAATTGAATTTTTTCGTTGCTGGCCAAAGCATCAAAGCCCTTGATTTGAGTGCCTTTGGATCGTATTGTGATCATCGTGGTACCACAGGCTAGTATTGTGAACCTGTGGAATAGCCCATGAGTAGGCCTAAAACCTCTAAGGCTCTATGCGTTTGGGCTTAATAATGTAATACCAGTTGGGAATCAAGCAGTGATAACGGATTAACGGATCGTGCAGTGATATTAGAGAGCTTTACAAAATAATGCACGTATGGTAGGGTTTACAAGTTGGGCTATCTCCTATTTACGCCGCTGCGGTAACGTAGGCCCTATACGTGGCCAGAAAAGTTAGGCCTATACCGGCCCCAAGCAGTCTTCTGTGACGCCAGTGCCAGGGTTTTACCAGGAAGGAGAAACGGAGAAAAACCTAAAAACAATAATTTGATGATGTTATAAAAGTTCAATTTTCTTCAGACGTGGCATGTGAGGCAAAGAAATCAATTCATAACGCAAGCAATGAATGGGTATTCTGGGAACTACCGCTAGTGTGGGTAACGACAGCCGTCCTCGGACAAGCCATGAGGCACACACACCTTGCTTGCGTATTAGTAGGAACGCAGACTGTTCGTGAACGTTGTCAAACATTTGCAGAAAAATTACTTGTCCAATTTGCATTACAAATAGCTATAAACACACGGCAAAATGTACTACGGATAGGTGTTGAGACACAGCACATTACTATAATAATGCACTGCATTGAAAAGTGTTACAAATGGACATTTGACTTGTTATCGATTATCTTGTCCATGTATTTTGGGGCCAGCCACAATAGGTTTTGACTCAATTCATGAAACGTTTGCAGAAAACTGAAATATGACAAACGAGCCAAATTTACCCCAATGCTGGACATTGATATACTGCAGGGGGTCATCAACAGAAATCCTTACATAAACCTAGGCGAATGGTCTACAATGGCAGATCTATGAGTATGAGCTCGACCATATACGACACAACCCTATCTTGAGCACGGGCTTGCAGAGAACGAATTATGCTGCTTATAGAATGTTTTAAACAGGACCAAATAAGTAAAATTGTAGCGAATGGATAGAGTAGGATTTTTAAACATGGTGAATAAATATTTTATTTTTGATTTCAAAAAATTAAAATATGATATTGCAAATATAGTTTGTTAGAAGCTACTATTCCTGATTTAATATTTGATGGCAAAGTTTGAATAGGATCTTTCGAAATGAGTTAACTAGGCTAATTAAATCATGTCTGTAACAGATTGTGCTCGCAAAGTAAACATTTTACGGATACTAAATATCTTTGTGGGTTAAAAGTTTGAAACAATGTTACCATTTATACAAAAAAATGTAACAGATTAACTCTATTTTGACTAAAGAATTGTTTGTTATGAGCTTTATTTCCAGCCAAGATATCTTCGTCTTCATTGGAGGGTGGCACTATGATCTACTTTATCTATGACCAAATTGGACTTTGGGGCATCAATTCGGATTGGGTTGCGCATTACTACTTTCATTTCTTAGGAGGAATAATAATCTTTGGACAGTACTATGACTGTGGAACTTCATCTTTGATTTAATCTTCTGTGGACTTTATGTGTTAATGTGGAAACGGGAGCAGTGTGCTCATTCATCTAGGGTCTGGAGCATCTGGGACTAGACACACGACAATCCACCCTTCGGTTCCTGGAAATTGACGTCAATGGAATTAATAGAACTGGGTCTTAAATCCTATTTTTCAATTATATATATCTCGATGTATAATTTTAATTTACTCTTGTTCGACCGGTAGATGGTTGTGAACCAGTCGAATCATCTTTTGTACTCATTCACCAATTGGCTGGAATATATGTATGGAAAAGTCTATAAAAATCTTGTGGCTTCAATTGAGAACATGAGAAAGAAACAGGACACAGGTATGTGAGCCGTTTACTTTTTTTTATTAGTGTTTTTTATTAAGTTGGAAGTTTTATTGTTACATACATTTATATAATATTCATGAAGTGTTAATTGATTATAAGGGCTCACATCCCTGTGTTTTGTAGTGAGAGGTTTGCGTGAGTATGCATGAATGATTCTTCTAATAGGTCCCCCTCTCAAGCTAATTTCCCCGGGCTTTGGAGTTGTAATTGGTTGAAGACAATTTTCAATTAAATTAGTCTTATCACCTACATATAACAATAAACCAAATGCTCGTACGGCTGAACAGTACAGTTTAGTCGTAACAAAATTAACAAGTAAGTTGCTGGTATTATTTAAAAGAGAACACATAACTCCACAAGGTGTGTACATTGGACTTAGCCATTCTTCAAGACTATTTTCAGGTAAATGATATGAAAATTTTTAAATGTACAGATATAATGTATTAAAGTTATTTGCCTGCGAAGCAAGCTGAAATTCCGTTGTTTCTGAATGTTATATTTTTATTTGAACATTGGTGCGCTCAGCAGGCAATAACTTTGTAACCAGTCTTCCTTAGGACCCTTTCTTAATTAATTCATTATAAAAGAAAATAGCTAATGAATGTTATAAAAATAAAGGATAGGGCGGTCATCGTGTCGAACAAGAACGAGCCAGTCCGCAAAGCGGCCCTCACAGGCGAGGATGGCGTTTTGATGGCCGCTTCGTAGCCTGATTATTCTAGTTCCATGTAATATAACCGCCCCATCATTTATTTTTTATAATAGGCTTATTCATTAAGAATTTTTTTATGACGAATTAATAAAGAAGGGTCTTAACCAAGACTAATCGTTTAACATGTTGTGAACAATATTGTACACGTGAAACCAAATTGTGAACGGTAGTGAAGATGCTACCGGCACCGCCTTCACTACTGTGAATATCCGTCTCTTCCGAAAAAAATTGCATGACTATTTGGTCGTTATTTTAGGTTCTTTTAAGTCCATGTTCCATAGTGATATACAAATACCAGAGTGAGAGATAACTTAATTTTGAAGTAAACTGCAAAAGCAAAAAGGATGTACAAAATGTGGAAATAAATAGTCTTTGCGTCAAGGAAACAAATATTAACACGTTTTTTTTTTTGTTTTTTTTTTTACGTGTTTACAGGTGTGGGCAGAAAATTACAGCCCTGCTACAATTTCCACAAGTTCCTCGTAAAATGCATATGATGTTATAGGCGTAGCATGACCATTCAAGAAACGTGGAACCTAAAAACAAAACCATAGGAAGGATATATCTCTCAACAATTTCGTGTTTCCTGGCTAGGTGTTGGCAGCAAATGGTGGCTTTGCTAATGCCTGGTTACACCATTCATTATTGTGAATATTGACGTATCTCTCTCTAATGATATGGTGTGGGCAGCAAAGTTTGTCTGGCACCTTTATCCTGGTAAATATCGACGCTCTTTTATTGTCCTTTCTATATATGGTGGTAGGGTAAAGTGACCAAATCTTGGTCATCGGCTAGTTCTGCATGGTCAAATTAAATAGCCCTTATTTAAATATTAATCGACTTATAGGGTACAATTTTTATCAGTTGGTGTACTTATCATTTTACCATTAATGATTCATGATGTTTGGTGACGTCATTTCAAAGTTGAAGGCGCGGGAAATCTCCCAACTTGGGTCTTTTTTTCGAGCTGTTAATCGTCATGGGCAAGTTTCCTCAAAACAATAGTTTCTAAAAAGACACATTCGACACATAATAATACTGTAGTTCTAGAAATTTTCTCGCTCGATTTAATTTCGCGCTTTTCGCGCTACCACCTAAAGCGCGAAATTAACATGCGCGAAAATAAGTTGCATTGTATTCCACTATATTGATGGCATTGGATTGCGCGAAACTAAAATGCGCGAAGATTCTGTAATTTCAGAAAAAAATAGTTTGCGCGAAATTAAACGCGCGAAAATTTCTAGAACTACAGTAGTTAATATTTGCCTAGTAGGCACGATTTGGCATCAAAACATATAACGTGTGTTTTGAAAGGACGCAAAAGCATTTGGTTTGAATCAAGACGGGACTTTTTTTATATTGTAAAAGTGACAATGAAGCAAGGTGTCTTTTGGTCTTTCTTCTGATCACTGAAAGTCATATTCTGGCCATAGCGTCTGCCTTAATCTGGCCATGGCCAGAATCTGGTCATTTGCATGGCCAGAATGTGGCAGTGTTTCACAAAATCCAAGTGGAATGCGTGTATTTATTTTGCATTGATAATAAAAACATAAAATGATGCGCAAGGCATGTTTCGCTCACTGAGCTAAGCTTATAAATGTCCTCAAGGTTGATAAACATTCACAAAAATCCCTAAAACTTAATGTTATTTTCGTGAGAGCGGTAGAATAAAGTGTAGCGATAATAAAGTTAACGGTGGCCAAAAATAAGACATGACAGCAATTCACTAACTAGAAAAGATTTGCTTCACAGCAAATCTGTCTGGGTGCCCACAAAATGAGTTTGAAATGCGACACTTGCCATTATTCAACATACTTTTATGTATTTGTTTAATTTGCATAAATTAAAATGCTATAGCTTTGGTTCTTGATTCATTGGATGTGGCCATTTCACAAACTTATAAACTGAAGTTTAAATGACACCAGTATCTATAACAGTTTCAAAGGTATTCATGATCTTAATTTTGTGTACTTGCATAAAATTAAAAGCCTACAACTTTGGTTCATGGTTAATTGGATGCAGTTATGTCACATACCTACAAATTGAAATTGAAATGGCACATCTGTAGTTTTGAAGTTATTCAAGATTTAGAATTTGTTTATTTGCCTTATTTGCATAAATTAAAATCCTATAACTTTGTTCATGATTCATCGGATCCACCTATGCCACAAACCGATAAAGTAAGCTTAAAACGGCACTTCTATCTATAATAGTTTTGAAGCTTCAAGATTTCTTGAAATTCTGTTTATTCACCTAATTTGCATGAACTATAATTCTAAAACTTTGGTTCGTGGTTTATTTGATGCGGCTATGTCACAAACTATAAATTGAGGTTGGAATGACACCTCTGTCTATAATAGTTTTGAAGCTATTCAAGATTTACATTTTGCATATTCACCTAATTTGTATAAATGAAAATTCTACAGCTTCAGGCCAGGACTCATTGGATGCGGCTATGTCACAAACCCATATATGGAAGTTGGAATAGCACCTCTATGTATAAAAGTTTTGAAGCTACTCGAGATTTAAATGTTGCATATTCACATAACTTGCATCGATTATGTCTTACAACTTTGGTGTATGTTCATTGGATGTGGCCTTGCCAAAAACCTATAAATAGAAGTTGAAATGGCATCTCTATAACAGTTTTGGAGATATTCAACTTTTATTTTTTTCAAGGCCTCTAATTAGCGTCATTTCAAATTCTACACCTTTCATTCATGCCCAATGTATTGGCAGGTGTCGCAAACCATTACATGCGCCTTGAACTTTTGTGTCTATCTGCAATAGTTTGGAAGATATGGAGTTTTAAACTTTTGACTGCCTCTAATTTACATAATTTTGATTATCATGACTATTCCAAACGATATGCACTCGTAGGTCAGTCCCAATGGCAAATTTGATGGTTGTCTGAATGAAAGTATCCGAGAAAAACTCCGGACAAATTTAGTCGTAAAGAAGAAAGACCGAAGGAAAGAAGGGAGGAAGAAGTAGATATGCTTCACAGCAAATCTGTCAGGGTGCCATCAAGCCCAGGATTATTTGCAATGCTGCATTTCATTTGCTGACAAGGGCGGATTTGCGGACTTCAGACGGAATCATTTGCAGGTTCTGGAATTTATTAATAGATTTCAATGATGTGTCTAAGTGTTCACTTGTGATATGTGCAAAATTTGCATAAATTGAAATCCTCCAACTTTGTTTCACTGCTCTATGGGTATGGCTGTACCAAAAGCCTATAAATTGAAGTTGGTTTTGCATCTCTATCTATAATAATTATGAAAATATTTATGACTTAAATTTTACAGATGTGCCTAATTTGCATAAATTAAAAGTGTACAACTTTGCTTCACAGCTCAATGGATAGAACTTCATCGTAAACCTATGAATTTAAGTTAGTATCTCAATCTGTGACAGTTTCGAAAATGTGAAGCTTTTAAAATTTTAATTGCCCCTAATTTGCATAATTATGAACTACGCGTTAACTTTATTTTTTTCTTTGTTGACAAGTGTGGCACAAGCTCCTCAAGCTCCCGCTTAAAAGCACATGGCGCAGTAATGGCGTAGCACGACCATTCAAGAAACGTGGAAAGCTGAAAAATGTAAACATGTGTCGGATATATCTCAACGATTTCGTGTTTTCTGGCTATGTGTGGGCAGCAAAATTGCGGCTCTGCGTATGTATAATTACACCATTCATCATTGTGAATATTGACGTATCTCTCTCTAGCGATATGGTGTGGGCAGGAAAGTCTGGCACCTTTATCTTGGCGAATATCGACGCTTTTTTCCCCTTTCTAATGTGATACCAAGATTGTCGGGCCCGGTGTCGGCGGGAAATTGCGGTTCTACCGCACATCCGACCATATAAATTTAGGCCTGGAGTCTTCTCAGCTGACTGAACCATGTTTCATGCTCTATTGATCGCGGATTCCCGTGCAGCAAAATGCAACTTAAGTTAGGATTCTTGATACAATTCAAGCGCTATATTGCATGAGGATCCACTATATGCACAACACATGGATATTTTTATAATATCAATCAGTGGAAAGTTATTTTTGCACATATTTACCAAGTGTAATTGAGGTGAGTGCGATATTAAACTCTGTAGAGACCTTGAACTGCGATGACCTGTGGTGTGAATAGTATGCTAGTTGCTTCCCTCCTATCCTTAAACACTAACAGGGGGCAAGCTAGCCTCGCTCGGTGTTTGTTTTGTCACGAAACAAGCCTTTGTGACTCACATTAGGCCTACCGAACACTCAGCAACCTGTTTAGACCAGATACTTTCAAATATTCCCAAATATGTACGTGAAACTCGTGTGCTTCGTGCTATCTCAAATTGTGAACATAGTGTGGTGACAGCTAATCTTTTGTTTCATCTAAAGAAAGATCCCGTTTTCAAACATCACATGTGGGACTATGGTAAGATGAACGATGAATTCAAAACCGATCCTAGAGAGGTTCATTGGACTTGTGCTCTGTATCCAACGATATTGATGAATGCTGTAGTGCCTGTTCCAAATTATTAATGGAAGCTGCTGTACACTGTGTTCACAACAAACACTGAAATTAAACCTTCTGATTTACCATGGTATAAATCCCGCCTTCGTCAAAAGAAAAGTGCGATAAAGCAAAGAGTAGAAATTTTGAACCTGATTTATGGAATTATTTCTGTGAATCCCGGAACCACTATCAAGTGCAATGGAAAGTTGCTTAGGAAGCACACAAAAATAAATTGCACGCCGATCAGCACGATCAGGTAAATGCTGGTAGCGCCCTCTAAAACACTTCATCAATAAAAACCACTCTATAACAGTTCCTTCTCCAATTCAAGATAACAAACATATACCAGACATTTAGTTTGCCCAAAGCTGAGATATTTAACTCTTCTTTTTTTCAACAATCTAAAGTGGATTCTTCCTCAACATCATTGCCTAAAATTACTGACCCTCCAGTGTCCACCCTTGATTCGATAGCTATAATGGAAACAGAAGTACAAAGCTTCTGGTCCTGACGTAATCAGCGCAAAACGGCGTAAGGAAGCCGCACCTGCTATCTCCCTATCGCTCACAAAATTATTCAATCTTTCTCTAACTAATAAAAAAATTACCCTTTTCTTGGAAACAAGGAAACATTTCTCCTCTTCGTAAGAAAGGCCCTGGTAATTTATGCAACTACTACAGGCTGAGGCCTGTGTCACTACTTAGTTGCACGGGAAAAGTATTCGAGAAAATAGTTTTTAAGAATGTTTTCAATTTCTTTCTAGTCAATAATGTGATATCTGTTCACCAATTAGGGTTCATCCCTGGTGATTCAACTATAAACCTGTTACTCCTATATCACGAATTATGTCTGGCTGTCGACCAACAAAAAAAAGTTCGAATGAATTTTCTAGATATTAGTAAGGCATTCGATAAAGTTTAGCATTCCAGTCTGTTGCACAAATTAAGCAAAGCTGGTATTACGGGAGATCTTCTTGCTTGGTTTTCAGACTATTTGCATAATCTTTGCGAAAGTGTGGTTATTAACGGTCAGTCTTCCAGCTGGTGTAAAATTTGTGCTGTTGTGCCACAGGGATCTGTTCTCCGACCTCTTTTGTTTCTGATCTACATAAATGGTATTGTGGACATTGTCCGTTCTAATATAAAAAATGTTTGCTGACGATACCTCTTTCTATTTGACTGTTGATAATCATGTCACTGTAGTTGGAACTTTGAACATGGATCTGTCAGATATCGACCAATGGTCGAAAGATTGGCTTGTTGGGCTTAATGATCTGAAAACAGATTCAATGGTTATTTCTTGTAAGAGTCAAACACCTAATCATCGCCCTATTCTATTCTAGGGTCATGTTTTGCATAATGTAGCTCAACATAAACATCTTCGAGTTACATTGCACTCTGATTTAAGATGGTCTGACTATATTGCTGAAATATCTAGTAAATCTACCAAATTGATAAACATTATGAAAAGTTTTAAATGTACTCTAGATAGGAAAACATTGGAAACTGTTTATATTTCTTTCAGTAGGTCTATTTTAGAATATGGTAGTCAAGTTGCAGTGGCTGTATAGCTCAAGATGACGATAAACCTGACAGCATGCAGTTTAATGCTACTCGCATTGTAACTGGTAAATTATAGGAAGAAACTGGGTGGTTAACCCTATTAAAACGCAGGGAAATTTCAAATCTAACCTTAGTGTGTAAATTGCTCAATAAACTTGCTCCGGACCCATTTTGTTCTATCCTTTCCACTGCTTCTGAAACTCACACTTACGTCACGCTCCAGCAATTTGATCTCCCTCATTTCCAAGCTCGCACTGACCTTTACGACAAATCTTTCTTTCCCTCAACTCTCAGATTTTGGAATCAGTTACCTTTCCATATACAGAATGCAGACTCTATTCATAAGTTTAAATCAAGCATAGCCCAACCAGTAATCATGGCCATAAAGTTTGATGAATTGTACAACTTTGGCAATAGGTTTTTAGCTATTCAGCATACACACCTCCGTTTGGACGTCAGCCAATTGAACTCGCACCTTATCAAGATTAGCACAAAAAATACCCAAAAATGTTCCTGTGGCTTACCTTATGACGATTCTTGGCATTACTTCTTTCGTTGCCCTAATTACACTGTTTCTCAATTAAACCTTCATGTTGTTATTTCATGGTATGCTGCTTTCATATTACAGACAGTATACAGATCCTTTAACTGTTGTCCTACGGAAAATATTTGAGATATATACATAATTACATCTCTGTAATTGAACGTTCCAAAATCAGGTGTTGGTCACTGATCGTCATGTACGGGTATCCACATTACTTTATTGTCTATATGCGGTACAAGTAACTTTCCAAATTCAGCAACATATGTAAATATATACAATTAATACTATCGTCCTAGTGAACAATATACCTGCTACCTGTCTGTCTTGTCGGTGTTTTTGCCCTTTTCTCTTTGGTTTTGTGCACCTCGTGCTGCCCTATAATACTTATCCTATTCTGCGATATGGATTTATACGGGGCTTTGCCCTCTTTCCCGATTGCATGTAATATTGCTTTTGTATCATCTTTGTAAATTTTACAAATAAAATATGCTTAAACCAACTCTTGCGTTTTTTTTCCTGTTTTATTCACAGGTGAACACATCAAACTATCCCAGTAGTTTCCCCATTTTGACGGATTCAGGCTTTTTATGCATGCTAGGAAACAACAAGCCTATTGTTTTTAACGCTTATTCTGGGTTCTAATTCCTTGTGCGTTTGATGTACATTTCACAAACCCGTTGAGAGCATAGGTCGGCGTGTCGGTTTCACAGCTAGAATTAAGAAATAAATACTTTTACAAAATATCCAAAAGATTTACATACACGTTACGCTCATTACGCCAATTCACTTTTCTCGTTTGAAATATGCTCTACATGCAGCTTTTAAGTTCGGATAGATATAACATTAGCAGAAATATTAATAGCAAGTCTTAATATATTTTAGTGTCAAAGAACCTACTCATTCATGCCAAACGTTAAGCTAACATCTTTTAGAATAGATAAAATGTCAAGTATCATTGCCTGACCACATGTACGAGGGGCTCTAAGGGGTATTTGCGTGATACGTTATCATCTATATTTTTCGTGAACTGTGAAATCGAAGATTATTTTAGCCTGATTCTTGATTATCTGATTATAGGTATTTGCGTGATTCGTTATTCTATGTTTATTTCTCGTGCACTCATTGTGAAATCCAAGATTATTTAACACGACACGTGATTATATGTATTTATTCACGTAATTGTAATTTATATGATTTGGATTTAGCCGCGAAAGTACATTTAAATTTTCAATGAATCACAACCCCCCCCCCCCTTTGGGGGCCCTCATGTGATGGCGATCGAGACCTATTGGAACCATCGTCTTGCTCAGTCCCTCCAATTACAAAATTGACTTTAAGATGGCGGTCTCGCCCATCGCCACCTAAAGTTGCTCTCTGCAAGTATACAGTAAAAACCCGTTCCAGGCGTGCTGTGCCTGGAATAAAGTATGAGAAAGCATGGTCAAAGTAGGAAGAATTCTAGCAAAAGTTCAATTCAAGGTCTAAAGGACTCGAAACGGAGAAAAGACTGAAACAGATAGTGGTGTTTTCACACCTGGTCGCACACAAAGTGTTAACACAATCAAAGAAAATAAGGTAAGCCAGACTCTTGTGAAACATCTACCCTTGAAAATACTGTGAGTCCTCTGGGGGCTCCCGTGTCGAAAGTGAGTAATATATCAGACTTTGCGGCTGATTTAGTAAGTGCTGTACAAGACGGAAATGCTCAGGATACACTTGCTCAAACCATAGGTCAAGTTGTCGAGAAAAAAAAAAGATGGAAAAGTACAAGAAGCGAATCGCCTATCTTGAGAAAACAGTCGCAGACCTTGAAATAGCTAGAGATGTCAAGAACAATATTCAAAGTGCTACAATTTAAGAATTGAAAAAAAAAAAATGATAATTGGAAAGAAAACGAAAATGGAGATATCGACAGTTTAGTTGTGGATTTATTAAAAATGTTATAGGTACAGATGTGGACACAAAAGACATAGATCTGTTACATCGTGTGTGTCCGACAAACCGTGAATTATAGTCAAGTTCACAAATTACAACGCCCGGAAGAAGATCTACAAGTCAAGGTTGAAGTTAAAAGAAGCAGGTGAAAAAGGGAAAAATGTGAATATAAATGAAGATCTTACTAAATACTACCACAAACTAGCAACCAAAACAAGGGTCATGAAAAAAAGCAAACGAAATAAAAGACACCTGGGCAACAGGCGGAAAAATATTTGTTAAAACCAGAGCTGATGCACTCAAACAAGTGGTTCGTTTCGAGGACCTGAATAAACTGTCAAACAACTTACCCGCGCCGATCACAGACCCATGATGTTTGTGAGTGAACTGCTCTCCGACTATTATCCTTGTGTGAATCAACAAACTGCATCCTTATGTGAGACAACATACTTAATTACATCCTTTTTTTTCTCTCCCTCTCCCTTCGTTCGTCAATACTAAATCACGACAGCATGGTAGACTAATGGTCGCTGTGTTTCGTGTGGCGCTTAGCCCGCATAATTGAAACATGTTCCGACAAGGATGGGCATGTCAAAAAAGCTGAAGCTCAAAATGGCTTCACAATCCCTGGATATAAAGGGAAAGCCTTCCTAACCAACTACATTTCTTGAGACGCCTATTCACAAGTTGATTTTGCTTGTTGAAAACTAAAAAATGTTTTCTTGTGTTACTGTATGCGCCTGTCACGCAGAAAAATTGGGGTTCTTCCCCATCGAGGAGCCTTGAGCTTCAATGTCAGTACAGTTTAGTAAGGTGGAAGTCGGCATTCATAGTGAATTAAATGTAAGTGCCAGAGGAGCTATTGTATAGAAAATAGGTAAAATTCCGAGGTTTAATTGAAAATTTGAAATTCTAATTTTGGGGAGCCATGTAATGAAATGTCAAGCAGTCCACATGGGCATCCCCTATCTGTATCTAGGGTTCTGTATGGCCAAGACACTCTATCAGTATCAATTTCATACCTTCCCGGCACTTCCATGATAATTGATACCTCAGAGCCATTGCAACAAGCCACCAGCAAGTGTGGACTCGACTGCTCTCATGCGACTTTGCGACTAAAGGGGTTCAAGGAGGTGAGTAAATGATCTTTCTATACTTTTTGTAAAATATATAAGTAACAAGGTTTAACTCTGTATCAATTTTCAGAAGTTTGCAATCAAATCTACTTGGGTTTGGGTGTTAAATATAGTTTTCTTTGTCTGCAGCATTATATCCATAATGGGCACATGGCAGGTTTCTCTAGACTTGTATATGTAAAGCTGCAGTCTCTCAAGTAATTGTTCCCTTTGCGTAATCTTTATTCTTTAACATTGTTCAATTATATATATATATATATATATATATATATATATATATATATATATATATATATATATATATATATATATATATCAGAAAACGCCCATATACAACTTTCAAGTGTGTACATCAAATACTTTGTTTGTTTCTTGATTTCACGTGCATGGGGATTTAGGAAGGGAGCCAGATGTACTAATTGTCATCACTGGTGGTCCAATAAACTTGGAACTTTTTACACCTGGATCTCGTTGTTCCATGACATAATTCCTAAAATTAAATCAGGTGAGACCCTTGAGCTACAATGTACTTTATTACCAAGCGGTGGACTGTGCACGCAACACTTCAATGAAGATTGCCTGCCTGCAGTCATAATATATATATATATATATATATATATATAATACCAACTTAGCTTTCATGTGAACTCGGAAAGATTTATGCGTGTTTGTGACATTCTCAGACGAAAAGATAAAGCGTTCAAAAAGCCCCAAATCACCTGACAGTGACATGAAATGGTCAAAGTATAGAAAAGCAAGAAACACCGTTGTCAGAAATTGTATGAAGTTAAGGCTGAATACAAAAGATCTCTCACTGAGAAAGTTTAGTCTTGTGATTATATAATGATACCAAACTATGGTGGAATATAGCAAAAAACTGTTCTCTAAAAACCAAGTTTCTTCTTCCAAACTTCCTACAATGAAAGAAGAAGATAATTTTATTTCTGATGACACAGAAAAAGCCGAATTGCTTATTTTTTTTAGTTTTACTTATTTTTTTTGGGAGGGGGGCAGCAGTGTATCATTGATGACCAGGATCGTGATGTTCGTTGTGTTTCGTATACATTAGTCTCAACCTTTGACAGTATTCAAATCTCCGCTGACATAGTCAAAGATTGTGCCACTTTGCTTAAGCCTTCAAAAGTTAGTCGTCCTGATAATATGAGTCCGCGTTTACTTACATCATCTGCATCTTCAATTGCAAAATGGCTCAGTATGAATTTAACAAATCATTACAATTATCCATTTTTCCTTCACAGTGAACAGAAGTTAACGCGAGCCCTTTGCAAGAAAAAGATGGAAAGCAGTTGGTTCAAAATTTTCAGCCTGTTTCTCTACTAAACTGCGCAGGTAAAGTATTCGAAATGTGTGTTTTCAAAGCATCATTCAGCCACTGCATTGAAAATGGCATATTTAGCAAGTTTCAATCAGCTTATCAGCAAGGCGTGTACGTGTCTCCCAGTTGCTTGTTACTATGTCATTCTTGAGGCAATGGACGAAGGTGGCACAAAGGTCTTATGTCTAAACTTCATGATGTGGGTGTAAGAGGTACCTTACTGAAATGGTTTGAAAATTATCCATAAAACAGGCGACAAAGAGTGGTAGTAAATGGCTGTTCCTCCACATGGAAAAATGTACATGCCGGTGTCCTACAAGGCTCAATTTTAGGGCCGTTGCTGTTTTTAATCTACATTAACGATTAAGCTAATATCGTACCATCAAACATTCGAGTTTTTGCTGATGATACATCACTTTTTGTTGCCTCTGATAGAAAGTTTCCCGATTGTGCTCAAACGTCCGTAAACGGAGACCTGTCGGCAAATTCTGTCAGGGTAGACAAATGGATTATTAATTTAAATGAACAAAAACAAAGAAAAACAAAAAACAAAAACAAAAACTGAAAAAAAAAAACTAAAAAAAAAAGAAAAAAAAAAGAAAAAACGAAAACAAACAAACAAACAAACAAACAAACAAACAAAAAAAAACAAAACAAAACACGTCAATGAAAAGGACTCGTTCAAATGTTTAAACACACTGTCCAGTTTATCTGAATAATCATTTAATTTCCGAAACAGATAGTTACAAGCCCTTGGGTATCACTATCTAGAAACAGTTCTTGGGACCGTTAGTTGACAATTATTATGTTCAAGCCATGAAACAAGTTGATTGTCTCAGAGGTATGAAATATATTCTTGGTCGAAAGCAATTAGAAAACTTGTACTTAACCTCTATTGGACCCATCTTGGTATATGGGGATATGTTGTGGGACAAGTGTTCTGTTGCAGCCGCTAATAAGTTGGAGAGCGTACAGCACGAGGCTGCACGTTCTGTTGTAGGTGCACCTCAATGGCAGCCTCTAAGAGTTCGACGTGATCGCCACAAACTATTTCAAACATATAAGATTGTGTGTGGTCCTACCCCTGCCAACTTGAGAGAACGAATACCTCCGTGTATAAAACATGACCATGCCACACGATATTCAAATGATATACCTATTCTGTTTCCTTCATCTGTGCAACGTGCAACGTCCTTTTTCCGTCAGCTATCCGTAGCTTTAAAAATATAGGTCATCTTATAAAAGATTCCCTTTCTATTATTTCTTTTAAATCAAAACTTGAATCACAGGATGAACCTACAACAGCTTATTTCAGCGGAGGCAACAGAAAGGCCCAGATCTGATATATCATGCTCGATTACCTATAAATTGCATGCTATGTACAAAATTAATGTAAATGATTTAATGGTCCACTCTGCAAATGCGGAGTTGCATCTGAAACAGCCTCACACTATTTTCTGAAATGTAACTTATATTCCATAGTAAGAAGTGAATGTTTGATGTTTTAAGCACTTTTGCGCAACCTGAAATCACTATTCAGCTTTTCCTCTTTGTTGATGAGCGACAAAATTACAGATGGAATAAGTCCTTGTTTAATGATGTCGAAACATTTATCAAGAAGTCTAAACGATTCTGATCTTTTTTCCATAGAGTTTCATACTTATATTATTTTGTAAGGTTGTAAAATTCGACTCGCTTAACTAGTTTTGTCTTCAACATTTTACCCTTGAAGTTACCATGTCATATCTTTATTTTCCAAGAAAATATATTCCTAATCAAATATGACATCACACTTGTTTTCTTTCTTTCTTTTTTTCTGTTTCAGCAGAATTATTCTGTATTTTAAATGCAGCCTACATATTAAGCACCAGTCGGTTACTCGCTGAGCCTGAAATCTTTATCTCACTCTATTAATGTATACTTTTATTCTACGTACTGTATGAACACGTTTATTGTTATTGTGATTGAGATTTCTGTATGTTGTATGCGGGAGCGGAATTAATATAAACGAATGAATGCTTGTTTTCTAATCGCTTTCATGTTTTGGATGAATAAAATATGTCAAATCAAATAAAAAAAAAATTACCTAACAAATTACTCTAAATCACTCTTATATCAACATATATACTCACACACTATGTCTCTGGCATGTCCGTGGGTCAAAAGTATATAAATATTGTAGCAGATTGAAAAGATTGCTCAAAAGAGTCAATGGACACCGAGCGATGTCCTGGCATGTCATGCTGCGAAGATTGATAGCTGGGAACATTATGTTTTACCACCAAAGCTTATACATGGCACAACTCGACTCCCGACTTAAAGCAAAGAGAATGTTCCCGACAACAACGTTATGTAATGGACGAAACTGTTAAAACGAACTACCCCAACACAGAAGCAATGGCTGAAATGATAATGCAGAAGTTCAGTGCCGTAAACTGATCCTGTAAAGAAAAGAAATTTAAATATTAAAATATCACAATCCAGATCACCTGCACATTCACTTTTAAATCCACGTCGCATCTGTAAAATAAACAAATATATACATATTAATAATTCCCTGTCACGCTCTATGATTATACAGTACTTGACTTGTCTTGAGTGAGAACAAAACCTGTGAAAAGTTATCTTTCATTTGTTTGATGGTCGCTAATAAAGTTTCCTGATGGGGTAAAAGTAATTCCTAGCTACAGCTGACTGCAGTTGTCGAGAGAACAAGCTCAATCTCATGATTTTTGTTAAAAAATTAGTACTTTTACATTTTCGAACCCCTTTAAACAAAACCTGGTCTTAACACAAAAAGTGTGCATTTTGGGAATGGACACTGCAAAAAGATTCTAAATCTGACAATAATTTCAAGCTTTATCCCATCAAATTGTTAAACAATCAGTTATGTGGCAAACATGTCACATCATGTAACTTTGTATGATCCCTATAGTATACAGGCTAGATATACCAAAATGTGGAACCAATAACTAAGGCGTAGTCCAAGCAGAGGCACCAACCCTGACATCTTTTAACAGATAATGATGATGATGATGATGATGATGATGATGATGATACCAACCCTGACATCTTTTAACAGATGATGATGATGATGATGATGATGATGATGATGATGATGATGATGATGATGATGATGATGATGATGATGATGATGATGATAATGATAATAATAATAATAATAATAATAATAATGTGGCTCACAGCTTTTCTGCCGCGGTTCTGTGTGACACAGATACGTGGTCTAGCGAGAAAGAACAAAAAAGAAGAAAAAGGAAAAAAAGATGAGGTGAGGAAACCATGCATGATAATCCTTATCAGCTTGTGCTACCATGTTTTCCAGGACCAGAGCCGAGGCAAAGGGTCCACCACCCACTCTCTCGCAGCTGTGGTGGGCCCTTGGTCCTGGGTGCATTACCCTACACTCATCGCTTGTATTTTCTCCCTCCCCCCCACACCCCCTATCCTCGCCTCTAAGGCTCAGGCATTTCCCGGGGGGGGGGGGACAGGGCATGGGAGCCCTTATAAGGGCTACCACCATTCCCTTTCCTCCCTACACTCTGGAATTTTAATTTACCCTGTTGCCTTCAAGCTCTATTATTTTATTGCTTTTCTCCCAGCATCCTACCAGGTAGTCCTGTACACTTTAAATACCTTTACTGCCTCCCAGAAAGCCACCCTTCAAACCTTTGAGATCCCTACCAAGAGTGGAATAGAGGGATTAACCATGGAGCAATACAACTATAGTTTCTTTCCTCCATGGGTTAACTGACCAAGTTACCAAGATTCCGATTAATGCCACACAATTGCAAGCAACAAAATGATAACTCCCGGCCTTACGGTTGTAGCTGGTTTCCAGGGACTTCATCATGCCAAACTCTTTTATGTCCTACATTAAGCTCCCAGTTTCATTCTCAAATCCTACAATGTGATACACAATCTATCTTTATCTTAAAATTGCAGTCCTTATGTCAAAATATGTAATTTGTATTGCAGTAAATTTTGCATCAGTGTCATAAATACTGCGACAAAATTTTTATTAGTTGTAACCGATGGATATTTTACCACTTAAATGACAGATCATCCTGAACCGAACTTGCGAGCCGGCAGCAGAAATTAGTATCAGTTATCATCAGTTTCAGCAAATTTATCGCAATGAGAACATGTTTAGTTTATATCATAGTGTCGTCGGTTATCTGCTGTGAGACGGTGTTAGGCGAAGACCTCTATAGTGTGCTAGGAGTGAGGAGGACGGCTTCGGTTGGGGAGATCAAGCGTGCTTACAAGAAATTGGCAAGGGAGTGGTAAGTGTAGTTTTCAGCAAATCGGGTTTGCAAAGTACATTGTACCAGAGACGTTGAGGCAACAGGGCTGCCAACATTGGTGCACGAAAGGAAGCACTGCCGTGTGTCTGTGTGTGTGTGGGGGGGGGGGGGGTAGTAAATTGTGCGATCTGGTGCATTGTGAGGCGTATGAAAAGATTCTGAGTGCGAGAACACCGAGGCCAGTATCTCACGACCAACGTTACTCATACCACTCCGTATACATGTGAATAAAGTATATATTCCTTACTTGAATATGGTAAAACCATACATGTATGTGTTCCTTATCTGTTATTCCCCATCTTGAATAAAGTTTCAGTGCGTTTCCAAGCATACGGTGCACAACACACTTACATTACTTTACTGTCGCCGACGCCTGTTTTGTCAAGATACTTGGTCTATTTATCTTCCGTTTTCATGACCGGCAAGGGTGAGGACAAAATTAATGCACTTGTCTCCATAAATTATTGTGAAAAAAAATACCTACGTAATTTAGAAATATTTATTTCCTCTGGCCATCCCTACACATACCAAGTTACACACTCATAGAAAAATTGTTTTAGATTGACATCACATACTTAATATATAGTTAAAGTTGGTTTCTGGACGCAGGCCTAGGCCTCTATATCAATATCACAGGCAGTAATTGTATATGATAGGTTGTCACGTGAGCTTGGGGGGTTGGCACGGTAGCTGTCCTATTGGTCCAGAACAAAAACTCTGCACGTACAAGACATTCTAAAACTCGTTCTCTCTGGAACCCTACCTATTTAACGTTAAGAGCACTACATATTTAAAGCATATATCTAGGGTTAGGCTGAGCTCTCATAATTTGCAACTTTAGAACTAGGCAGACACAGTAAGCCTTAAACACCAACATCATCACGCATATGCCAAAAATGCAATCTAAACTCCTTTGAAGACAAAATTCACTTTTTAATCAATTGCCCTAGTCATGAAATTCCTAGGATTGATTTGTTGAGAGTGGTCAGAATGTACAATACACAATTAGACAATATGGAAACAAACGATAAATTTATCATTATTATGTTGAGCCGTGAACCCCATGTTACAAATGCACTCGGGAAGTTTTTACACAAATGTATGTAAGCACAAACACTGCTAACCTGAAAGCGTAAAATTATGCAGTATATACTTAGTTCATTCTCAACTATACTTAAGTTTATTGTATATACATATGTGTATGTATGGAATTACCATGCCAATTACCATTTGAATATCATGTTTTAAATTTTGCACAGGTGACACCAGGTCACCTACCCCTGTTTACCTGCATACACTACATGCTATACAAGTGATGTGACGAGTGTCCATCAAGTGACCTGTTCACCTGAAAGCACAAGGTTGATCAATGCTCATTTTTCTTTAGGTATGTATCATTGTTATATTATCGCTGGTGCGAGTGTTCACCAGGTGCCTACCCGTGTCAATGACTCCATTACTGTTGGCTAACAGTGAGCACCCATACAAATTGTGGTGCTGGTGTCCTTTTTGTACCTGCACATTTCAATATATAACAGTTGGGATGATATTAGTGAATTTGGTATTCATGCAGTGTAACAGGTATTGAACTGTGACAATTCCACGCTCCCCTTGTTGCCATCTTCAAGGATATAATCTCAACTCTTGCATGTAGAGGCACTATTATTAATTCAATGTCACCCAATGACAAATTTATTTTTTTGTAGTATTGTGAAACCAAACAACCCAGAGTTTTGCTTAATTTGGGAAAATTGTTTTTCAAATGTATCTGTATCTGTGGTGCAATGTAGTTTACTTAGTTGTAGTTTTACTCCAAAATCTTCCTAGAATAAGGATCATACTCCACCGCATCTTATGTGTCGGTGCTAAAATTGTACATATCTCCTGTTTATATCTCATCTATTGTGACAAATAGGTCACTCGTGACGTTTACAGTCAATAAAAGAATTATATGTACTTACTTACTGTATTTAATTTCAGCATTGTTTCATAATTTATCTAGCTGCTTTTCCAACTGTAGCACTGATTTTTCAGTAACAACATGGTCAGATAAACCTTTCCAAGAATTTACTGTTCTCATGGTGAAATTGTTTTGTCGTAGTGCTTTACTAAATTGTGATTTCTCCAGTTTGAAAGGGTGTCCTCTGGTGGGTCTTGTAATTTTTGTATTAAGAGTTAAGCGATGGGTTACTCTTCATAGCTCAGGTTTTTCAAACTAGGGTCCAGTTCTGTTGCTCGGCATTGCACATTAGACTAAGGAGTCAACCAGTTGCAGTTTACTGGGGCTCCAAACAGCATTCCCATACTCCAGGTGAGGTCTTACGAGAGATTCTTATAGATTTGAGAAGCTCTCTTCATCCAAATAAGAGAAAGGGTTGATCAAAAGAATCTAAATGACTCAAAATAGCAGCACTTCAAAAATTCTGGGACAAATATAATAAAACTGTGACAGATGGGATAAGGTCCCGAATCCAGGACTGTCCCATCTGATCCAGGATAGTTGGCAGCCCTGAGACAAACATATGTGTCTCTGATTATAGTAGACTATAATAATAATATCAGCTTGGTGGAGCTGCTCTACCGACCTAACAAATAGGTGTCAAGAAGCAAGCCACACTTAATGACACAAGGATTCTGAGTAAAAGACAACACACACAAGCGGGTGGCTTGAATACTACTGTTCCATGTCAATTAGGAATCTAGGCTCATTTGAAAGTGGCACAGACAATTCTGAGAATTCTCATTTAGTGTGACCAAGTGTGAATCTCGTGATACCATACTGCTGCCATCATTTCCAGCACACACTTTGAACCAGTCACTAGTCAGTGAGATGAAAACAAAAGATTACAGGAATGCCAACAAAAGTGTGACTTGACTAATAATTTTTAATTGGGTCGTTCTTCAGAATCCACCACCCCTATAGTTCACTTGCCATGACAGCTCAGTGAATTTGTATAGAAGTGCCGTATTCCGCCAGGGGTTCAGTGGTGGATTCTTAGGAAGCTTTACCTTGTAATATACATAGTTGTCATTTCCTTGTGCTCCAACCAACCTGCACTCCACCTCCCGCTCTGTCCACACCAATATTCAAATTTTGAATAAAGAGGTTTAAATTATTTATTTTTCGTCGGGTTATTTTATCAGAGAGCAAAGAAGTGTGTTCCATTGTTTTGGGGGAAGTTTTAGATGATGTTTCCTCATGTTCTGTTATCCTCTGTACTACTTGTTTCATCTGTACAAAAAAAGGAAAATTGCAAAGTTATAAATAGGACATTTACATGTTTTCAGTGGAAAGAAAATAAAGGAAAAATACCAGCTTAAAAAATTCTTATCTGGTCTTGAACCATTTAGGAACATACCGATAGATGAAAAATACAAGATTAAAAAAAATTCCCTGCTGATCCTGGAGCATTTGGGAATACCGTTATTGCTACCATGGCAATACAGCTTCGATACGCAAGTCATGGCCGTGTGATGCTGCTTCTCATTTGGGTGCACTGCTAAGGAATTCCTAGATGGCGCTATACCAAGTTAAAATAATTCCCAAGCAGTGCAGCTCCTCATCCGGCCCGGAACACTACCACAGTGCTCGACAATTTATCTTCGAAGCCGGCTTTCTTCTCTCCAGTCTAGTCCTTTTCCCCCGGAAATTGGATACAAAAGTAAGATAATTATACAAGTTGAGTCTGTTAAGTTCACAACCTGTCTGAATTGCCGAAGGTAATATTATGGCTTGATGTATGTCAGTTTGGTGATCGTGTCAGGAACATACAAAGCAGTACAATATAATATATTAATTCGAAGTCTGTTTTAAAATACTAAGAACACTGTTGTGGGTTAATGTTATCGACGGGTTCAAAAAAGGGAAAACAAAGCATGCAGGCTACGAGGACAGAATGTGATACCGCAAGTACGATAATTTAAATAAGGAAGACTAAGATACCAATGAGAGATAAATAGAGCAGGAGTGCAGAGCCATGCCCAATTGTGGGACACGCCCAATTCTCCGAAATCAACAATAATGTTGCCATTCATTGACAAGATGTGCAAAAAATTAATAATTTTAATAAGCACATCGAGACTGATGTGGGATCAGAGACAAGTTGACCATTTGTGAAATTTGCATATTGTTAGACACAATGTCAACTTTTAGATAAGAAATATCCATTATAGTCGGCAAGTGTTATTCAAATCCCGTTTAACAAACTTTTCAAAATAAAATTGTAAATCTAGTCTGTGTACTATACTACAGCTTAAGGGCTGGAGTATAATTTCCAGCTAGAAGATGAACAAAAAATAAACGTGGAGCCGAATACCTTCCAATGTCGGACATTTGGGCACACCTAGCTTTCTGGTCATTGCAGGATTTTCTCGATCATCTCTTGTAAAATGTGTGCGTCTTTGCAATCCATTGAGTGTGATTCGAAAAGGAACATACGCCAACAATGCACAGTGTTTGATCTTTTCAGTGGCAGCCAAACAACATCAGTAAATGTAATTTAATTTTCAGTTTGGCAATGAACACAACCTATTTAGTGCTTAGTTGTCCAACAGTTGGGCACTCAGTATTACAAGATAAAAGTGGTGACCAAAAAGCGTCCTGTCTTGACCCATGTGGTGAACATATCTATGGGCCTAGACAGGCTGTTGAAAGCATACACTCAGCACAGGAAATGTCCAGCCAGTGCTGGTATATGGCCTGTGGCCATAATGACAGATCACATCTTACAAGCCTAGCACTTGCACTTGCTAGGAGTCTGTGTCTTGAGCGACATCGGAAAATTTTCAACATTTGTGCATTTTTTTCATGTTATAAGAAATAGAAATCCATATTTAAGGTCCATACATGTAACTTGTGAATGATCATAATCCCTATTTGGAAGTTCTAGAATGCTCAATACTGAGTTGGGCACTGCATCTGACATTATATTATATATATATATGTTTGAAGAAGTCCAACATGAAAGGTGGTCAGTGGTGAGAGTCTGTTGATGGATCTAAAAATCTCTGAAAGAATGGATTTCCTGCTTGGTAGTTCAAAAGCACCAATTCCTGCTTTTTAGCATCATTGAAATGAGACAAAGTGAATGGGATGACTCCTCCCAATTTTTAGGTTGGCTGACTTATCAGTCAGCTGAGATATGGTCCTTTGTCCATCTGTATGTGCAGAATTCACATTTTCGACTTCTCCAAAACCGTCAGCCAGATTTACTCCAAGCGTAGTGGGGGAAGTACCTTAGGTAAGTCTCGACCAGGTTTGTACACATGGTCAAGTTTCAGTGGGGTTTTTGGATTTTTTATGATTTTTGTGTTCTTTTTTGGGGAAAATCTTAAAAAAATCTTCTTCAAAACCACTCACCCAATTGCTTTGATATCACTGATATCACACAGGAACACTCCTAGGGACTTTTTTTCTTTTTGGGGGGGCGGGGGGGGGGGGGGTCAATTGGGGTAGCTCTCGGTAAATGTAGCTATGCTATTGATAACTAAAAGTTTGAAGCACAGCTGCAGAAAGTATGCAATTTAAATCTAGATTTTTATATCCTGGGTGACATTAATGTGGACCTTCATCATGTTCATAAGAATGTTAACAAATGGCTAGACTGTGTATCATCCTTTCAGTTGTGCCAGTTAATTAAGGAAGCTGCAAGGGTTACCAAGGCTAGTGCCAGACTGATTGACCACATTTATGTTTCAAACTCAGCATTTGTGAGTGAAGTTCTTGTTCCAAAAATTGCAATAACTGACCACTACCCAATATGTAGGGTTCTAACAGGTAAGAACAAGATGGATTACAATCCTGGTCATACAGCAATCACACATATAAGCATGAGATTCTTTGAAGAAAACAACTTTAACGATGATGTTAACAAAATTAACTGGTGTGATACATGTATAATGAAATGTGAAAATCCTGATGTTGCATTAGAAATATTTATGAGAGAATATATCTCAAGGTTCCAAATAATCATACCCCCATCAAACTTCACAGTTTCATTGATATGCAAATATAAGAAAGAACACTACTCAAAAATTGTTAAAAGGAGTGTAAGAAAGCCAGAACATTTATGGCAACAACTTAAAAATCAAACAGGTAAAAATTCAAAATTTTCTGGTAATGCAGCACTCAAAGATGGTGATGCAGCAACTGATGCCACACATGTGGAATATCACATGAACAGTTACTTTACCACAGTGGTTTATAAATTGAAAGATAATGAACAGAACTCACAAGATCAGAAAGAAAAATAATTACAGTAAATTGAAAGACTATATCAAAATGAAAATCCCTGAAGAAGTGAGTTTGGAAGTACCACGTATGACACAGACTGACGTCCTATCAATCATTCAAAAGTTAAATCCCGAATAGGCTAAAGGTTTTTTAGATGGAATGGATGTTCAGTTTTTGAAAATACAGTAGTTGCTGTTAGTCTGTCAAACCCACTTGTAAAGATTTTTAATGTGAGTCTGCAGACAGGGATTTTGCTTTCGGAATGGAAATGTGCAAGAGTGACATCAATACCCAAAGAGGGGACCATGTATGAGGTCAGGAACCTCAGGCCTATCTCTGCATCGAGCATTTTATCCAGAATATAAGAAAGGCATATATACTCACACATGTACTCCATTTTAGCTCTGCTGACCAAAGGTTGCAGAGCTTATGCGACCGCTCATGTCTGTCTGTGTGTTAACTTTGGCTTGTTAGTGTGATATCGTCAGCAGTTTTAGAGTTAGCCCAATTTAACTTTCAGGGCTTATACGGGGTAAGAAATCTAGGCACTTTGTGACATTGGTGGCACCACCTACTTTATTATGTTGTATAGGGGCAAAAATGTGAAAATCTTGTGAACACTCTAGCATCTTTAATTTTTGCTGGGATTGTGGGGGAGGTGAAAGTCTAAGTTGCTAATGATACTAGTAGTGCCACCTAAAATTTGACGGAAGTTGGGAGCCAAAATGTGTTTTACGATGTAAAATTCTATTTTTGGAAAAGTAATCAGATTTGACTTGCCAAATTTATAAGATATACAGTGGTCCCCCTCTTATAAGGCCCCTCTAACCAGAGGCCACCCTTCTTGAAGGGCCAGCATTCTTGTGTAGAAAGCATGGTATTTTCATTATATTCTCCCCCTCAAGAGAGGCCACCCCTCTTATAAGGCCACTTTTTGGCTGCATTTGGGGTGGCCTTATAAGAGGGGGACCACTGTATAGACATTGGCCAAAGGTTTAATGTTATGTAATATCAGTGACCTTATTTTTGTGTGGTCAACATGCCTGTAAAGTTGAAAAAGTAATTATATAATGGCAGGGTGTAGCTTGGACATGAATGGCAAAGAGAAATGAACCTCCAGATCAAAATTGCACTTATTTACATAATACATTAAACTGTACTTGGTTTCCTATAGCTACTTTTTGGGTCACTGTGACCCAATAATCATGGAGTTTTGTGCTTGTCCAAGTTTATTGTTTTTCGTCAATACATGTAACTGGGAACGTTATTACCTAATTTGACCAAACAGGCTATATGTGGAAAGCTAGATGTGGGCACATATTATGAACAGTAACAATTTTTTAATATTTTATATCATCACATTTTTTTTACTTAAATTTCATACTTTGTCTGGTTGGTACTTCATTTGTACTAGTGGTGTACTAACCAGTAATAATACACGCTGACAACAAACAGTGTGTAGAATTGACGGTTGGTTCTTGCACACAGAAGTAGTTTTCTATTCAGAAGTCTTTGGTCAGCAATCATATAATCAATAGTGCCATGTGTATCTGTGTAGCTATAACAAGTACTACCTAGGCTATCACCTAAAAATCTACCGTTCAGAATATGGAGGCCAGACGACTTGCACAAGTCTATTAAATTTTGCCCATTATGTTTTTATGTGTGAAGGACTGAGATTATATAGACACTTGTACATTTCTATTGCCAGGGAACGCAGATGATTCAGGTGTAATGTATTTAATCGAGCTCTGTTCAGAAGAGTTTCATGACCACCATCAGCAAGGAATAAAAGTAGTCAGAAATGCATCAGCATAGTACACAAAATAATAACATGGATTAAATCATGCGTATCGAAAGCAATGCAATTTAATAATAATAACGAAGACCCACATGACCAACATGTTACATAACACACTTAACCCTTTCCCCCTCAAAGCGGCCAAAACCGGCTGGTGGTCAAATGTCATCTGCTTCAGTGTTTTCAACTAATTTCAACAGTTCTGAAAAACAATTTGACTGAGAAATGTACATGAGACTTATCAAGATCACATGCCCCAGGTCAACAGCTTTCTTTGGCATGGGCTGGGCCAAGGAAAGCTGTTGACTCAGTCTTAATTCAAGGGGGAAAGGGTTGAAAAACAAGGCAGGTGGTCAATGCATACTAACTTGAGTTAAAACAGGGTGAATGGAATGTTCTAGGTGGGAAACCAAGTGAGAGCTTCCTCAGGTTGTATTAGTTGAAACTTCAGGCTCCAATGCTTTTTATGTGTATATGTAGCAGGTGTAGCACATTTCAGCTGAGCACAGGACAGTCACACTGTTCATGTTCAACCTCAGGTGTATGGGTATACACTATAATGCATTTAACTCTCTCAGTGCCAATCACATCTGAAATCGATCTACTCAAGTGAAACTTCTCTGAATTATCATAAGGATAGATCTCCAATTCGTATTCCTCGTAAAAAGACCTTTCAATCAAGTAGCAGCATGCCTCTAGTTCCTGAGAAAATATCCTAGGTCAACAGCTTTTCTCAGCACGCATTGCACCCAATGCATGTGAGAAAAGCTGTTGACCCAGTCCAAAATTTGGCACTTAAACAGTTAAATATGTTCCTTCATTTCCAACATGCTGGATATACCAAACTAATTAGGCATCTTGGGCCAATTAGTCTCATGTCTTATGTCACATTGCTATGTACACAATGATTTTTTTTTTTTTTTTTTTTTTTGCACATCATGTTCGTCCCAATTAAGTGAAACTGGACCCCTCTGGTGTCAAGTTCAAGGACTGGACACTGGCATCCTGAATTGCTGTACTGATGTTTATAGTATTTTCAGATCTGTCGATGTGATGATATATTTGACTTTCATGTGATATCATGTTCCTGAAATTCACCTGTCTGTAGTTGGGTTAATGGGACTGGACTCAGACCTGAGAAATTGTTGTGAACACCATTAAGATGCATATTCTACAAATCCATATGAATCTATGGGGTTGTTCTGAGAGCTAGGATGGTTTCCCGTTCTAATAAATTAGTAGTGTTGCATCAAAATATTGTGGTGGTGAATTGATAATTGGAACTTAAATATTATGTCATTAGGGCTGCGAAATGAGCATGACACACATTCTGGTCAAGTTGTATGGTTTTTTTTGTTTGTTTTTTTTTTAAATAAGCAACCCAGTACACATAGAGAGCAGTTATTTAGGACCCTTTTGTGATAAAAGATTCACTATATATTTTCCCTACATGCTGTCAAGATTCAGTAAATTTCATATCTATTGCAAGTCTGTTTCACAGTTAAAAAAGTTAAGCTCTTATGTATTCATAAACATGCCATTGAAGTGAATAGTTTCAAGCAGCTATCAATAAAATCAGGCAATGCATAATATTTGCTTTTTTTTCTTATATGAGAACATCTTCAAGTCCTATAGTCATATGATTACAGTGACTGTCACAGATGACTGACGCAACAGCATGCATCCAATGGAGATGTTTGTATAATGTATCATATGTCACTTGATCAGCAGTGTGCTACATTATTATTATTATCATATCCTGAAAAGAATACCTCCTCTTATCCTTCACATTTAGTGGATCAGTGCTATATTTATACATGTAGGTGTTGCCACTCCTGTCTTACCTGCAGCTACAACATGAAATCACCATCTCAGAGCTGATGATTATGGTTATGCTGCCTTTCCAAGGAAGGGGCCAAGGGCAGTCAGGGACAGAATTTCACAAAATTTTGCAAGAATCTAGCTGGATTTTTGTTAACCCTCAAAGTGCTAATCACTGCTATAGTTGCTTTCTCATTACCATTAAACATATAATGGTTAAAAGAGTCAAATTCCTCATGAAGATACCTTTCATTCAGATACCAGCAAGCCTTGTCCGAAGCAAAAAGTAATCCTAGTCAACAGCTTTCCTTGGGACACTTTGCGCGCATTGCGTGCAAAGTGTTCCAAGGAAAGCTGTTGACCCAATCTTAAATCAGCACTTTAAGGGTTAATTAGTTTTCTTTTTAAAGAAAGACAGGTTTAGGATAATCTTTACAAGAATGGATTCTGGGATTGTGGCCAAAATTCTGGCCCTGGGCAATTAAATTTTACCAATGGGTGCAAGAGAGAGTCTTGCTTCAGCAACCCAGTCAATATAAACATTACACCTAAGCAAAACTTGGCATCTATCCCCAGAAATGCTGAGCTGGAATGTTGTACTCAGCATTTCTCAGCTTGAATGTGGAGAAATGCTGAGGTAAGAGTGAGCATGGAAATGATCTGGGCATTTATCAACATTTTTGTTGAGAAATGCCAAAAATGCCAGGAAATTCTGATGTAGGAATGGGCAAGCAAAGGACTGCCCTCTTTCTCAGCAGAAACATCGAAGTCTTTTCCCTTCTTATTCTTTTCTCCGCATTTGTGGGAATTTTTGGCGAGAAATTTGGAAGTAGGTATATTGAAGGTAAAGGTATCCTGTCATTTCTCAGCATTTAGCTGAGAAATGGTGTGGTAAGAAAAAAACGGGACACTTTCTAGGCATTTCTGCCTAGGAATGGAACAGTGACTAAATTACTGCATATTTGCCAGTAAATTCACACAGGGGCAAGCTGAGGCTCCTCTACATTTCACCGCCTGGTAAATAGAAGTCGCAAGTGTTCAAAGTGTGGAACATGTTATCAAGATCCAAAGCCACATTGATGAAACATTCCATCAAAGTCTGAGTGTGGAAGGAATGAAAGAATTACGTTTTTTGTTTCAAGAAGTTGGTTTTCCACTTCCCTAATTTTCCATGTCAACATGAGGCATATGAAGTCGAGACTTTATGATTAGCAGCTGTGTATATGAGTGTATCATGTATTCTTTACACCATGTGTATATTACATACAGGCAAATATACATGATAGAAGGGTAATAATTATTGTCTGGACTTTGGCAGAAAACTAAAGGGCCCTTGTCAGAATAGAGTGCTGGGCCCAGCTCTGTAATGTGGGCAGTTTAAAGTGAATTGCATTTTATACTAAAGAAATGGAAATGATGGAATCATTGATAACTTTGTTGTCACAGTGCATTGACTGTTCCCAGTGATGTAAGGGATAGTTCAACATTATCATGACATCATTTTTGAATTAGTACTTAGGGTACTAAATTTCATGACCCCCTCCCTCCCCCCAAATTAGTACTTTAAAAATGATGATTTTCCCCCCAAATCATAGCAAAATTGCACAAAACAGGCCAAAAATTGACCATCATTTTCCATATCCTGTGAAAGTGTACAGACCCATTTAACCCCCTCCCCCCTTGCGTACTGTAAGTACTAATTCAAAAATGATGAAAATGTTGAACCATCCCTAACTAATCCACCTCATATGAGTAACCCTTTAATGTCAAGAGTTATGTTTGGTTCCTATGGCAACTGACAGGTGCAAGGAACATAATGTACATAGTAACATCACGGTGGCTTCTGTGGTCAGGTGTATATTGTTTCATGTGTGGGTCCTCTTACAATGGCTTTGGGGTTTAGGTAACAGTCACTAGCAGCAGGTGGGATATGTTTTGTCTGCACTCAATAACTGCTGCCTTTGATGTAACAGTCTCTATATAAAGACCATCATCCTTGCTAACATTCGATTGAATGGAAAGTCAATAAGAAAAATAAGATTTGCTTGACTGCAAATCTGTCTCTGCCTTGAAAATTAGCCAAATTTAAAATGTGAAATGCACCTTGAACTCAATCTCTTCAATTGGAAAAATGGCTGGCCCCTTCATCTATAATAGCTTAATCGTTATGCATTTAGATCTCGCAAGTGTGTATATAGTTGGCATAGATTGAAAATTTACAACATTCATTTTTAGATCATAAAATGTATCCATGACAAACCAATGAATTACAGTTGATCTGTAGATTGACACATCTTTCTAGATAACTTTGAAGATATACAATCTTTAAATTCAAATCTAAGAACTATGCCTTATTAGCGTAAAATCCAATTTTACAGCTTTCATTTTCAGATCATTGGATGTGGTACAAACCAAGGAATTGATGTTGGATTGACAACTCTGTCAATTATACATTTCAAGATTTAAATTTTCCAATGTGCCTAAATAGCATAAATTGATTTCAATGTCTGCAACTCTCAGTTTCATTTGTTTGGATGTGCCTATAGCACAAACCCAGGAATTGAAGTCAATTTTAGCAAGGCCTTGAAAACCTTGAAAATCCAGAATTTTGGACAAAGGTCCTGGAAAAGTCCTTGAAATTTATTTTTAAGCATCACCCAATGAGGCAAGTTCCCAAGAAATATGAATATTTTCCACAAAATTTAGCATTTATGAACTTGAATCACATTAAGATGAACACTTTCTGCTGTCATTTTCCTTTGAAGTGGCTGGCAAATTCCATTTGTCAAAATGTAACACTGCAAATTACAAAGTATCTTTTTGCTTTTAACCCCCTTTTAACCAATGTAGGTTTGACAGTTCTTGTCAAAGCAGGCCTAACCAATTATGTGAGCCATGTTTACATGTACAGCATACTTTCAGAGACAAATACACTGTATCAAACATACAGGTAACAAAGTACATTGCCTTCCTAGAAAAGAAACTGGGGCATTCTTGTGAAAAATGTGCAAGGTGATAGGTACATTTTCAGGTGTAATTTTACCCATATGTAGTTGTAGCAATTTTATAGACTCCATAGAGTCAATTTCAGGAATACAACCCATACTGGCTGTAGGCCTACATAAGTCATAGTGAACTCATAAAATAATCCATATTGAATTTATCTTTAAAAAGGACTTTCGGTAATATGATCCATATATAGGCTTCTTTGTAAGTTTGTGGAAAGTCTAATGCCTATTTCAAAAATTGAGTCTGATTCATATATGGTTTTGCCTCCTAAGCAGACTTTCTTGGGGCGATACACTATGTTGGCCCCCAGCTGGGGGGTAGTAGACCGCCAAGAACGGATGTTTAGCAGGCAATATATGGTTGGAATAAATAATAAATGTGGAATGATATGCATTAGTCTTATTAGTTGAGGGTTGAAAAAAGATGATATAAACTATTTGTCTGTTGTGTTCTATTGCTGGATCTGGTCCTTGAAAACTTGATTTAAGTGCTTGAAAAAGTCCATGAAAGTCCTTGAATTTACTTTTCATCAACCTGTATGAACCCTGTTTTAAGGTATGGAAGATTTAAAATGTAAATTGCCTGTACACTGTACATAGTAATTTGCAAAATTTTGAAAAAAAAAAATCATTCCCAAATCTGAAAATCAATGTCAATAATATGGCCATCAAGAATTGTGGATTCTTAATAGCATTAGCAGTGACTGAGATAGGAAAAATTCCAGACAAAGTTAGCGTGGAAAGAAAAAAAAATTGTAAAAGCAGAATGTCTGTGTTTGCATATAGACATATTTTGGTCTCTCAAACCAGATAGTCCTGGTAGTCTGTCAGTATGAGTAAAAGACAATAGTATGGGATAAACAGGATTGGTGGCAATGTGACAAAAATACTACTCAAAATACATTTCTCAGATTGATAAACATTTCTCATGATCATGCTCATACAAAACAGATTTAAATGAAACTGAGTGCATATTGGGGAGAAAATTGCAGTGAACCAGGCTATTAACATTTGGAAGTTGTGTTACTTGCACCTTGGAACCCTGTGTTTCATCTTGTTACCTCAGCTGACTTGTCAGTCAGCAGAGGTTTTTTGAGGGTCTGTCGTCCGTCCGTCGTCCGTCCGTCCGTCGTCCACAATTCACATTTTCAACTTCTCGTCAAAAACTGTCAGCCAGATTCACTTCAAACTTGATGGAGATGTGCCTTGGGTGGGTCTCTACCAAGTTTGAACAAATGGTCATGGTCCAGTGATTTTTGGATTTTTAATGAATTTTTTTGTTCTTTTTTGTGTAAATCTTAAAAAATCTTCTTCTCCGAAACCACTCACCCAATTGCTATGATATCACACAGGAACACTCCCTGGGACACGTAGTTCTTAATTTGTTCACCAGGTGGCGCTGCAATTTTTTCCTAATTTTTTTATGAATTTTTGTGTGTTATAGCTATTTTCGACTTCTTCTCCAGAACCATCACTGAGATTAAGCTGAAACATGGTGGATATGTTCCTTGTAGAAGGGTCAAACAAAGTTGTTCACTATGTGGGAATGCTGCGGATTTCTGATTTTTAACGATTTTTTCAATTCGGGTACTTATCGGTCAATGCAGCTTTCCTATTGATTACTATGGAAGTCAATTGGCATTCTAATGCTAATTCACATTTTTGACTTCTTCTCCAAAACCGTCATCCAGAATAACTTCAAACGTGGTAGCAATGTACCTTGGGTGGGTTTCTACCAATTTTGTTCACGTGGTCATGCTCCAGTGATTTTTGGATTTTTAATGAATTTTTTTGTTGTTTATTTTGGACAAATCTTAAAAAATCTTCTTCCCCGAAAGTGCTTACCCAAATGCTTTGATATCACACAGGAAGACATCTACGGACTCCTTGTTGTTAATCTGTTCACCAGGTGGCGCTGCAGTTTTTTTCTAATTTTTTTTTGAATTTTTGTGTGTTTATAGATATTTTCGACTTCTTCTCCAGAACCGTCACTCAGATTAAGCTTACACTTTGGTGGATATGTTCCTAATGGAAGGGCCAAACAAAGTTGTTCACTGTGTGGGAATGCTGCGGATTCCTGATTTTTAATGATTTTTTCAAGTCGGCTCATTTGGGGTAAATGCACCTTTCCTAAGTCAATGGGCATTCTAATGCTGATTTACATTTTCGACTTCTTCTCCAAATCCATCAAGATTTACTTCAAACTTGGTGGCAATGTACCTTGGGTGGGTGTCTACCAGGTTTGTTCCAATGGTCATGTTCCAATGAATTTGGATTTTTTCATGATTTTTTTTCAAAAATCTCTACAAAAGTTTTAATAGGAAAACTTAACATGGGAATTTCTTGTAATGGTCATAACTTTAATAATATTGACTAGATTTGCTTCAATCTTGGTGGGGATGTGCCTTAGGTGGATCTCTACCAAGTGTGTTCAAATGGTCATGCTCTATTGATTTTTGGACTTTTTATGAATTTTTTTGTTTTTTGGGGGGAAACCTTCAAAATTCTTCTCCTCTGAAACCGCTCACCCAATTGCTTTGATATCGTACATAGACACTCCCGGGGACACCTAGTTCCCAATTTGTTCACCAGGTCGCGCTGCAATTTTTTTCATGAATTTTTTGTATGGTTTTGCTATTTTTCACTTGTTCTCAGAACCATCCCTTAGATTAAGCTGAATGTGATGGACATATTGTTGTGGAAGGGTCAAACAGTTGTTTACTAGGTGGCACTGCTTTGGATTCCTGATTTTTAAGGATTTTCAATTGGGGTGCTTATCGTTCAATGCAGCTTTCCTATTGATTACTATGTAAGTCAATGGGCATGCTAATGCTAATTTGCAGGACAACTGACACAATATTTACTGTTTACTTGATAATTTGACATCTGTTTTGAGTTAGCTACAAATGTTAATTATTCTGTATGAAGGTCATGCTGAGACAGTGCATGAATGACCTTGACCTCGTTTGTGGGGTCACAGTGCAACATACATGAATTTTACTCTTCATTATAACTTGAGAATTACTTGAACTTTGATGTTGCACATGTAGGTGTTCTTCTATAAAGGTCAGACTTACTCAGAACATGGTGTCCTTGATCCTTTCCTAAGATCATAGAGCTGCAAGTGTGATGAATGTCAAGATCAGCTGAGGCACGGGCTGTTCACACAGCCCTCTTGTTTTTTATTATATTAAAAAAGGTTGCTAATGTATATCTAGACCAATCCATCATAATTTCAAACTGTGATAGCCATTGTACATACGTGTTTTGCATTGTTATTTTAATTTTTCAATACAATATATGGTCTAACAAATGATCAGATAATGTGCGTTTTAGTGTCTATGTACCATGTGTGCCACCCAAAATTAATGAGGTGAAAGTATGGAGAGGCAGTGAAAGGAAGAGTGCTGGTTTGGCAGTCCACAGCGTGCTGCCACTTTAAACATGCTGAAAACACACCTTAAAATTATGAAACAAAGCACGTCAATGTCATGGCAGAGAAACTCGAAAAACTGAAAGCAGGTGTATTTTTTATGATTATTTTTTTGGGGGGGAGGCATTGATTCAGGCTCTTAATGCACTAGAATACACAAATTGTTACTGACATTTGAGGGGTTTGACACACACTCCCCTTTCAAGCAAATCGACTGTTTGTCTCGCCCCTTTACTCCCCATTTTATCTGCCATTAACTCTTTAAGTGCCACATTTTGGACTGACTTAACAGCTTTCCTTGGCATGTCTTGGGTGCATTGTGACCAAAGCATGCCAAGGAAAGCAGTTGACCTGGACTATTATCTTCTATATCACTATTGGTATGCTGGTACTTGAAGGTAATGTTTTTTTATAAGAAACATGAATCCAGCACCCTTGTTATAATTCTGAGCAGTTCCTGCTAAGTACATATAGTTTGACTATAGATGCAGGTGGCACCAATGTGAAAAACATGTCAGTCTAAAATATTATTCATAGAGATACATAATTATAGGTTTGGGGCAAGGTTTTCATGTTTACATGCATGAGCTACATGTACATGCATAGTTTTTCATGGTCCAGTGTACCAGTACTATGCTGATATTTTCTTTTTCATAAATGGTTGTTTCCTTTCCTTTGCAGGCATCCTGACAAGAACAAAGCCCCTGATGCTAATGAAAGGTTCATGAAAATAAATGAAGCATATGAGGTAAAAACAAGCTTATTATACATTTATTTATTTATTTCAGTACATGTACAGTATTATGAGGTAAAAACAATCTTGTAAAATTTATTTATTTATCACAGAACTGTATTATGAAGTAAAACAATCTTATTTATTTGTTTATTTATTTATTTATTTATTTATTTATTTATTTATTCATTACAGTACATGTACTGTATTATGAGGTAAAAACAGTCTTATACATTTACTTATTTATAATAAAACTTTAGTATGAGGTAAAAAAATCTTATACATTTATTTATTACAGTACTGTATTATCCCTTTTAGGGGCATTCCATGGTAACAGTTTGTCACAGACAGGACATTTTGGAAAGTTTAAGTCTGCAATTTTTTAAAATTTTTGTTAAATTTACCAAATGGCTGCATATGTCCAACAAATGAAGTATTGTGAACATATTCAGATAAGTTTCAATATTTTTCTGTGCTATTTGCAGATTTTTTAGGATGAAAATTGTGTGTCACGGACGGGACAGCTATGGACATAGCTTTTAGGACCTGTCACATATATTGAAAACTCTGTGAAGTTTGTGGGTACTTAAGATAAACTGTAGTCTCAGATGGTTACAAATATTGCTTTTAACATTATGTACCATTGATAAATACAATTATTAAAAAGAACCTGTTTTAGTACTAAAAGTTTGCTGTCACAGATGGGACACACTTGTGTGTCGTGGACAGGACAGTTTTGTCCACCTTCATAATCTGATACACACAGGCCTAAAATGCTGTGTGGGAAAGCTAATATACCCCAGAACAGAAAATTTTTAATATTTAAATTAATGAACAATCTCAATTTTGTATGAGTTGTGTTGTAGTGATATAAGACGACCTCCTGTGAGAGACCACATGTCTTTTGAAGACCACTTAAGATGTTTGATTATATTATGTCTATATCAAATATTTCTGCATGGTTAAACCCACCTGCAGTCTTAAGTGATAGGTACCACTGTACATGAACCCATTGTTTCTGATTCAAAGGAATAAAAAATGTAAAACTGGATTTAACTTTTATTAATGTCAACAGATAAGAATATTTTGACAAATACAGTACTGCAGCTACAATGCACACTTGGCATGTTAGTTCATGTCCACTCATATTTTGAAAAAGTTGCTTTATCGCAGCTTCTATATTATAGATATATTAAAAAACAAAATGCTCCGTCCCTGACATAGAAATGCTAATTAGCATAAATATTGATTCAAAAATTGAGCATAGGGTGCTTTGTATGGAAAAATTCCAAACATCTGAATACTTGAAAATGTTTACTTTTCAGTGACATTAAGCTTTTGTCTCTATGTGCAAACTTATTTTCCAGTATCTGTGTCCCTGTTATCATGGAATGCCCCTTTAAGCAGCTGGGGACCTTAGGAAATTTAATTGATGTCAGCTCTAATCGTTGACCTATTGGAACATTTCAGCTGTCACAGCAGGAAATTATCAGAAAATATATACAATTTTATCTGTTGCAGAACTTATGTGGCAGAAAAATGGGCGGGTGGGTTAAGATTGCAGGGGGTGCTTAAAAGGGATAATACAAAATTGGAAACCAGGAGAGTTTGTTAAAAAGTAAGAAAAAGCCGGAGATAAATATTTTTTGCTTCAGTGGGAGCCCTGGATACAATTTCAGTGTGTCATGCGTGTGTGAAGGTCTAATACCCACTGGTTACTGGTTGTGTGAAACTTTTGATTCACAAATTGGTGGGATGCAACTGTCCTGTGGGCCTTCCTCATGGCCTCTCACAAACTGCAATGGACAAAGTATGTTTTACGGTGTACATAATGTGTGCAGAGAGGACCAGCTGGACAAGGTACCCCTCAGGGGCAGGGTTTCCTCAGCCCACCCTGTGATAATTATTGTAATCTTAATATGACAGGTTGTTAAAGAACAAAAAAAAAAAAAGTAGCAGGTGGCCTTCAAAGAGAGACAGCCAAACTTATGTAACATGTGAGGTGTTCAAAGCTATTTACTTTGAATCTGATGTCCGATGTAAATGTACTTATTTTCATGTAACTTGCATTTTCATGGTTTTACCGTTCAGGCAAGTATTGTGAAGTTTCAGTTTCACTTTTTTAGGCATACTTTAGTTCATATAGAACCTTAGACTATGTCAAATTACCTTTTCTTTACTTTTCTTTCCACAGGTTTGTGCCATCAGCAAATTAAGCAACAATAAAAATGCCTCAAAATTAACTGAATGTACAGTATAACCGTAATATTGTTTGCAGACCCTGTCGGACTCCGAGAAGAGGCAGCAGTATGATAGCTTTGGGACAACCAGCGCCCAACAGGGACAACAAGGAGGTTTTCATCAGGGCTTTGACCAGGGTTTTAACCCATTTGAGGCCTTCTTCAGAGCTGGGGGGCCTTTTTCAGGGTTCTCGTTTAATTTTGGCGGAGAGACTCCAATGGAAAAACACAGGATAACACTCAGGTAGGAGATGCGTATATTTTATCCCCAGTATGTGTAGTCCAGGGTAACCATTGACAGGTTATTCTGCACCATGTAGAATTTATTGCCAATCCACATGCCCATGTAGAATGGTTGCGTGCACGTCCTACACTCGCACTGGCCCAACCCCGCCCACTTTTTCATGCAGTCACCTAAGATGTCAATTCATCATCTGCTATTATAGTATTTGTCATTGATTGCTGTTTCGACACAATACTATCAATTTTTAGCTGTGCTGACCTGAGGTCGCAGAGCTCATGCGATCGCTCATGCCCATCTGTCTGTCTGTCATTCTGTCCTTCCAACATTCCATTTGTCCATCTGTAAACTATTGGGTTGCGAGCATGATAACTTTAAAAGTTTTGATGGTAGCCCCCCTTCCCCCTATAACTTTCAGGACACGTTATATGGATGAAAATCTATGTCAAGTTCAATAATGAAGTCATGACCTACATTAGTACATCAGAGATGGGTCAAAATATGAAAAAAATGTGGACACTCTAGCATGTTGAATTTTTGATGGATCTTCATGAAACTTTGTGGGAATGTTACTGAGCCAAAAGTCTTGAATGTGTGTGATACTAGTAGCACCACCTAGATGGTGTTACAGGAAATATGAGCCAAAATCTAATGAAGCACATTAAATTCAATATCTCGAAAAATAATTGAGCTAACATTATGAAATTGATGACCAATATGCTTCATGGAAAGGGCTACAATGTATTTTAATAGAAGTGACCTTGACCAATTTTCTCAAGGTCACAGAGGATTTAAAGTTGAAAATATATGATTGAAATGGGTGTTATGTTACTAACTTTTGGTGTACAGGCTTGTGACTTTACAGAGACATTAGAGTGATAAAAGTCTAAATTATAGAAACAGACATGGGTGCCACCTGTGATTGAACTGTGAAACTATGGCCATGAGGTGGAAAATACATTAAATTCAATATTTTGACAACAAATAAGACTTTTTATTGGCAAAGTTTACAATCTGTTGAATTTCAATTTTTGTTGGCATACCAGACTCAGAAACTCACTGTATGACATGATGATTTCCATTAAAACATGTTTTTTTTAAACCAAACAGACAAAGGCTTTTTTATTTTCCAAAATTGGCACAACAGATTTTGGATAAGTTCAGAGACCATTATAATTTAGTTGATATCCTTTTTCAGTGCTTGTTTTTGCACTGGCTTTTTATATACTTTTGTTTACCAGATGTATATGTATATGATTTGATTATTTTATTATTGAAAATTGTTTAAAATTTAATTTATGTATGGTTAACAGGGATGCTCCTGGAAATAAGTCTTGTATTGACTTTGGGGGTTAACCCGGTAGGTCAACACATTGTGTATTGTCAATTTGTGCTACTTTTATTCATTTTTATCTGTACATGTACATTGTATGAGCTGCTGACTTCCAAATAAAATCAATCAATCAATCAAAACTTATGTACACTTCATCAGCATAAGTAATATCATGAGGGAAGACAATTGGAAATTTTGTGTCACTTGTCCCACAGACAAGTAATTTCAAAACAATTTTTCTGCCCCTTATGGGACCCCTTATTACAAGGTGAATTCTGATTCAGCCCAGTGGGTCCTTGTCACTCCCACAGGAGCATATTTTCCATTTACATTGTATTTTAACTCTTTCAGTACCAATCACATCTTATGTCGTTTTACTAAAGTCAAACTAGTATGAATTATCATATAAGGACCTCAGATTTGTATTCCTCGTTAAAAGACCTTTCATTCAAGTACCAGCATGCCTATTGTATCGAAGAAAATATCTCAAGTCAATAGCTTTTCTCGGTGCGCATTGAGTGCATTGCGCCCAATGCATGCCAAAAAATCCTGTTGACTCCATCCAAACTTTGACACTTAAAGAGTTAAATGTCTTTTGTTATTAGACAATAATTTTTTGCTGTAGCATGATCCGCTCCATGGACCCTTCATCAGTGGTCAATACATGTATGTTACGCTAACATTTTTCACAGCGTTGCCTTTCTGTACTTCAAATTACACAACTGGTACTAAAATGTATACCGGTAATACATATATATTATGTTTGTCAGATCACAGTAATATGCAAGTAACTTGATGGACAACAAAGTAAAATTAAGTAGAATATGACACACATTACCTTGTCTACTGTCATTATCACTTGACTAGATCAGTATCATTGCTTGTGTCAGCACACAAGCCTCTGTATTATAATGAGACCAAAATGAGTTCTGACACTGGGGCAAGGATGTTGGTACATGGGACAAGGAATAAGAAAAAAAATTTTCTTGTCTACTAATGAGCAAAAGTATAATATACAATATAATGTAAGTCTTTGGTTAGATTACCATTGTAAAGTTTGAAATTCTATAGCCAAAAGAACATGCCTGCAAGTAAAATCATAGGCCTTAGTATAGACTTCAACCATGTGGTGATGTTTTTATTAGCACTCACGCTCATCTCTGATTGGCCAAAAAGTTGATGTCTGAGCAACGCAACAATGCAGCTATTTGGTTACACAAAAAAAAAAAAGAAAAAAGAAAGAAACCATGTGATGTCAGTTGTCACACTGGTTACAGACTGTTCCAGGTACTTGCGTCCTAACTTTTAACTCTTTAAGTGCCAAATTTTGGACTGAGTCAACAGCTTTTCACAGCGCGCATTGGCGCATTGTGCCCAATGTGTGCAGAGAAAAGCTGTTGATGCGGAATATTTTCTGCATGCTGGTACTTGAATGAATGGTCTTTTTATGAGGAATACTAATGTGAGACCCTAATGATAATTCAGACTAGTTTCACTTTAGCAGATCAACTTGAGAGGTTATTGGCACTGAAAGAGTTGAAAAATTAATTTACTTTCGGCAGGATATGTATTCCAGGGTTTTCCAGATGGAAAAAATGAAGAATTATGTTTTGGTGTATGTTTGGGGGGGGGGGGTTAACTGTACATGTATCTGTATGGTTCACTCTGGGCCCATATGGCTTAAGGATCACATTTTGTGCCCTATTTATGACGAAGTACATGTATAGCATTATTAGAAACATTTTGAAGCTTTATGGTCACAGTGAACAGGTGAAAGCTTAATGATTTTATTTTATGTTTTATGGTGCCAACTAGTGAGAAAGCTTCAGGAAAAACACTGCTTGATCACACAAGGAAAAAGCAGACTGTATATTTCCTCATAAATTTCTGTTTTTCAGGGCCTACCAAAATACAATCATTCCAGAGAGTCACACCAGGCCTTTTCTCCTCTATGCTTTCTCAGACTTCTGTATGGCTTGCATGCAGGTGGAACAGATCTGGGACAAGGTCGTGTCTGATCTAGATACCATAGGTATGTTGCACCATTTGATTTCCATATGTGTTGAAGTTCTGCTATAAACTAGTCTTTTCATTTTGTAGCTTGGGACAGTGACAGTGTTGAACATATCCAGTTGGTCAGACCGTGGTTAAGTTTTATTGCTAAAGTTGCAGGTCATTTTTCGCTTGCTCCTGTTGAGGGTCCAACATGATTTGCGGGGTGTCTCTGAGTAGCGTTAGCTGCGTGATTTTAGCTGTAGCTGCAGCTTGTTTCCATTTCTCTATCTAGGGATCTCCTGGGTGGGAGAGTGCCTTGCGGGAACTTGGGAAGGTAAACAAGTTCTTTGGGGATGACCCATTTTTCGAGACATGTGTTGTAGAACAGACACTTCTCCATGCCACAAAAAGCAGTACATGTATTTCCTTTGTACTGTCTCTCTCCCGAGATGCCACCCTTCTAATGTGGCCACCTCTTGGTTGCATTTGGGGTGGCATTATTATTAGAGTGGGACCACTGTATAACACAGGGTTCCCACATAGCTTGAAAAGGCTTGAAAAGTATGGAATTTGAATGCCTTCTGTTCCAGGCCTTGAAAAGTATGGAATTTCATAAAGAAGTCTTGAAAAGTATGGAAAATCGATTTTCCGGTTAAAAAAAAAAACAAAACGAAACAGAATGAAAAAATCTATTTGTGTGACTTTATTTTAATGTTTGTTGCAATACCCGCGATCTTAGTTTGTTTTCATTGCTAAATATAGCATCTATGGGGTTTTCTGCATTGCGCAGCATCATGGGAGGCAGCTTTTTCAACTCTCAATGCAACAGGATTCTTTGCAAGATTTGAAAAACAAGCATGCGTCATTTTTATTACGAGTGATGGTCCATCATGATCAGGGCTCGACAATTCGCATGTTCGGAAGCCTGGGGCTTGTCAGAATTGGGCTCAGGCCAGTGGAAATAAAAAAGTGCTAACCCATGGGGCTAGTTGGAATTTTTTACTAAAATCCGTCAAAAAATAATAATATTTTGCATTGCAAATTCATCTGCAAATTAACATCAAATGCTATTTATCATTGAGTTCAAGCAGTGTTGGAAAAAATAGGTGCCGTGAGATGACTTCCCAGGCAAAAACAGCACACAACTGCCAGTCACACGCAAGTGACAGCATGGACACTGGAGTGGATCTGTGGTGAACTGACGCAGTCTCACGTACTGATTTGGGACACATGCAGCAATTCCCGCTATCCCATACCTTTGCGTATTTGCCTGTGACTCCAAATAATTGTTGCAATAAACACCGGAATCTTTATTTTTGTATGCTGCTATATAAACAAAGCTGCCGTTTGTGTGTTCCCTCCATAAATTCACACATGTTCACTGGGCGGAAGCCATGATGAACACACCGCAACACGAGCCGTGATAGGCTCATTTTTGCATGTGACTCAATGACCAATCGGGTGATATGTTGTGCGTCAGACCACATGGCCAAAGCAGATGTCTGTGTACAGTTGCAGGAAAGATGTTGATGGTGTGCACGCTCGATTTCTGATTTGAAATATTACAATTTTCATTTGAATTTGATTTAAAAACACCGTTTATTGCAAGGAACTTGCCAATACTGTATACGCAAATTTACTACGATGTACTGATAGCATTCATGGTAGGTACGCAAACGATATGCATCCCATTAGTGCATCACGGCATCAGAGGCAGAGAGAAAGGATCCTGAAGCCAATGCAAGTTTGCAACTATTTAATCCTTATTTAAGTTTACCTGGGATACAGACTCCTATAGTCCCAGAAATTACAATGTATTTTTCATTGTTAGTCACCCCATGCAAATAGCTTACTTTCAATTTGTATTTTTGATATTTTGCCAGTTTCACTGTCAAACAGTTGCAGCTAGAATTGTAAAATTTGACTTTTTTTTTTTTTTATTTTGCAAGCAGCAAATACATTTAAGGGTAAATGGTTTGTGTAGGCCTTAGCATGTTTAGAAAAAAACGATGTTTATAGAAGTTTTATCAGGACAAGTGGATTTTGAAATCTACTTGCCCTGCGGACAAGTGATTTTTAAAAAAATTGTTGAGCCCTGAACTATGGATGAACGACCTTAAATGCTTGCCGCAGACATAAATTGTGCACCAAGTCGCAACAACAATGGGAGACTGTACATATAATGAACTTTGGCTTGAAAACACCAAATACAAGGACTGAGTTTTGCCTGTAAGACAGGACAAATACAGCGCAAGATGCAAGGTGTGTGCAAGTAATGGGCACTTGGGGGAAGCAGCGCTTGCTAGTATCAAACAGTATACATTGGTCCCCCTCTTGTAAGCCACCCCAAAGAGATGCCACTTCCTCTACAAAGGCCACTTTGGTGTGCAGCAAGTATGGCATTTTCATTATATTTCCCCCTGAAGAGAGACCACCTCCATATATATATATATACTCATAAAACCATGGATGATTGAGTTTGGAATTTTGGAAAAAATGGTTTGGAAAGTCCTTGAAAAAGTATGGAATTTTGGCTTTGCTATGCTGTATGAACCCTTATAACAGGCAAGTTCTGGTGTTGGCTGGTGACAGTCTTTTTCTGTAATGCAATTGAAATACGGTGTACAATGCAAACATTTTGCTAACACCTTACTGATACTTGAATAAGAAGAAGCACAGTAGTTTGATTACAAACAGTTCACAGAATTGTAGGAGTGGAAAGTGTGGAAGTACTTTGCATATGTTAACATGTTGACTATAAACTGATATATGACCTGTTTTTGATATTTACTGTCATACCGTCCTAGCAGTACACAGTATAGTGCAGTGGTCCCCCTCTTGTCAGGCTCCCAATGAGAGCCCCCCCCCATGTAGGCCACTTCTCCATACATAAAGTATGATATTTTCATTTTATTTTCCCCCTCATGAGAGGCCACCCATCTGCAAAGGCCATGTTTCTGGTGCACTTGGGGTGGCCTCATAAGAGGGCATAAAAAAGATGATATTATAAGATGGGCCAAGTGACTAGGATGGTTGGTGTCCAACTTTAAAGTACAATTTATCAGTTATTTTCAAGTCAGTGCAGCAAGAAGTGACTGGAGGAGTACAGACTATGTCTATGCATGGCTATGCACTGTATATCATTTATATGGTAGTGCATGTAGCTTAACTCATTCCATACTGTGGTCATAGGCCTTGGTCAGTGGTTCTGGCACTGCCTGGCAAGTCATGCTACAGCTGCCACAAGGGAGCTGCAGCATGACTTGCCAGGCAGTGCCAGAACCACTGACTTAAGACTATTGGCATGTTGGTACTTGAACGAAAGCTCTTTTCATTAAGAATTTAAATATGCAATTGTGGTCTTAAATCTAGGTGAATATATGGAAAAATCAGGGACTGGTATGGAATGAGTTAATGTAAAACCTCAACATGCTTGCTTGTTATACATGTACCCTTTCCAGTGTATTAAGATATTAAAGCTATTTTACATTGCATGACAACAAATTAACATAAAGTTTTTCCTGCTCACTTTGTTTCAGAGATGGGCATAGGCACAGTGAATGTGCAGCTAGATCGAACAGTTGCTCATAAAATCCGAGTAAGCAGTGTACCGGCTATAGTGGGTGTGGTCAACGGACGAGTCAAGCACCTGAGTGGTGACATCTCCATCAGAAGTATACGAGAATTCATTAGGAAAATCATGCCATCAAATTTGATCACTGAGGTAAATTGAGTGCATATTGTTGTGTGGACTGCATTTTGTTTTTGTTGATTTTTGTTCTTTTGGTCTATTGCACAGGTAACTGAAAAATGTGCACCTTTGAAGAGTTATAACTTTTTTTTTCTTGCATGTGTTTATGATAAAAATTCAAAATGTTTTTGTATTCATGTACATACTCATGTACCTTGTTTCCATCATATATGTAGATTCATTTATTATTATGTGTCTCCTCCCCCCCCCCCCCCCCCCCCCAAGAAGGCCGCCAACGGATTGATCATGTGGGTCAGTCGGTAGAGACTGTGGTTTCTGTACCATTACCCAAGAGGTTTTTGAGATAGGACTTTGATGATGCCCAGTAATTAATATACTCCTATATAAGGGCTAGGTAAAGTGTGAACTTCAATGTACATGCAGTTGACCTTGGCCCTATTTCCAAAGTCACAAAGGTCCTATTGTAGATGTATGTTTTGGTTTTTGCATGATAACCAGAAAGGTCTTTTATGATAAGACCCGTTCATTGCACAGGGTTATAGTCCTTACCCAGGGCTAGGTTAAGTTTGCAGATGGGTGACTTTGACTTACTTTTAAAGGTCAGAAGGACCACTTTAATAAACTTGGTTTCTGCATCGTAACTCTAAATTTAAATTTGACTTTAATATGGCACATGGTATTAAAAAGTCCTCACTTAGGGCTTTTTTGACCTAGATCTTTCATATTGCACAGGAATATACCCTTCTATAAGGGCTAGGTCAAGTTCTGAAATGAGTGACTTTTAGTTAATTCCCAAGGTCACAGAGCCACATTACTGAATTTGGTTTCTGATGTAATAACTACAGAATTTTTTTAGCCAGAGTTTTTAGTTGGTAGATTCTTATATAGTCGTCTATTATGGCTAAATCAGCTTCAAAGGAGGGTGACCTTGATGTAAATTCCAAGGTCACAAGGCTGCTTGCAGTGAATTGGGTTTCTGCATCCCCTTCCTAATTTCATGAGTGCCCCATTTTACTATCAACAGGATAATGAGGGTGAACATAATGATGGTAGGGGGGCACCTATGTTTTACTAATATTTTTTGTTATCATCATCATCATTCATATATATGTATGTATATATATATATATATATATATATATATTATATATATATATATGTATATATATATGTGTATATATATATATGTATATATATATATATATATACATATATATATATATATATATATACATATATATATATATATATATATACATATATATATATATATATATATATATATATATATATATATATATATATATATATATATATATATATATATATATTAAAAATTTTTTGCAGGTGACTGTCAATAACTACAAGCAGTTCCTAAATGGATGGCGAAGTGACAACAAAGTCCGTGCTTTGCTGTTTGACACCACAAGACAGTCAACATTGAGATATGTCATGGTTTCTTTCCAATTTAAGGAAAGAATTTTAGCTGGTTATGTACAGTTAGAGAGGTGAGTCATATTGCTTTTAATTAGATAATAACACAAATAATCAGAATGATATAAATCATATGTAAGATATAAACCCAATTTAGACAACTAAGCCAAAAATGAAGTACATGTACAGGTATCCCTGTTATGTTTTTAAGCACATTGGTAGATGTTATTGGTGTACATAAAACAAAGGTATTTAATCTGTCAAGATTTCTTCTCACATTTGTGCACAGATTGGCCATCATACATTGTTACTCATCAAATATAGGGGGAAAAAAACAGATGAAAAGCCTTTTTATGCTCTACAATTTCAGTAAAAAGATACATCAAACACCACCAGTGCAGTTCATGTGTTAGCATACAAAACGTACTGTGGCCCTTGTAGGACTAATTGTATTATTCATGTGACTTTCAGGGAGGATACAATCAAACTTCAGAGGGAATTCAATATACCCTCATTGAAAGAGACACTTTTGTTATTTAATGAGGACTCGGAGACTCCAGTGGCTCAGTTGACTGTAAGTACATGTACAGTGGTCCCCCTCTTATAAGGCCACCCGAAATGCAGTAGAAAAGTGGCCTTATAAGAGGGGTGAAATACAATGAAGATGCCATATTTGCTGCATGGAGAACTGGCCTTTGTAGAGGGGGTGGCCTCTCTACAGGGGGGCCTTATAAGAGGGGGACCACTGTACTATCATATTCCTCCCACTAGGAGAGCCAAAATGCTGAAAAAGGGCCACCCTAGGTGCTTTTTACTGAGAAATGCTGAGGAAATTTGTACAAATATCCTTTTCTCAGCATCTCGTGGCAATTTTGCCGAGAAACACCAAAGTCTTCTGCAATACAGCTCTCTCCCCTCAGCACTTCTCGGCAAAAATGTGGAGAAACGCTGAGGTACCCTTCACCCTACTCTTTAGCTCATCATTTCTCAGCATTTTCACCGAGAAATGCTGAAGTGATGGCTATAGTGAAAGGCATTTTGGTGTTCCTCGGAATTTTTGTCGAGAAATGCCTAGGTGTGGATTGGAGACTTGAATTCCTTGGTGTTTTCCAACATTCTAGGAAGAAGATAAACACGAGAAGTATTGGTAGACATTTTTAGGGTAATGCAAAACAAGACTGACACCATTTATTCATTGTACAACATAAATGATTGTACTTTACCGTGTATGAGAATCACTGATACCTGCTAGTAAGTGACATTTTAACCAAGTTAAGGAATATGAGAGATGCCAACGCTTCATTCAAATGCATACAGGATCATTTTATACACCGCAGTATTAATATCTAAATGAGGGAAAACCCTAAATAGTATTCCATACTATTAAAAGCCATTAAAAGTGTGTCTCATTTTGTGTTATATATATGTTTTAATTTGTTATGGTGCTATTTATATTTGGGGTTGCATCGATGACAGTCACTCAATACATCAAAGGGACCAGACTTTGACTCATTTTCCTGACAAAACTATACTTGTAATTGAAAATCTGAGACATGCTTTTTCAGTTTACATTGTTTCGAACAATTTGCTGCAAACTTAATGTCTTCACATGAGAAAACTAAAAAGTAGAATACAAGTTTCTTCAAGGTTCTCTGAAAAAAAGGGACAGCACTTGGTATGAGTGCTGTGTAAACATAGGGTAACAAAGTGGTTTGTTAGCTTTCCAAAAAATGTACAGTTTGTGGCAGTTTTTATGTACATATATGTTGATTGTTTTGGGATAGAATCCTTACAGGAACCCTCAAAATAGCACTGAACCAGACACTCATCCTTAAATAACTTTTACTTGTGAGTCCAGGAAGTATATATGGTAGATAATGTTTAAATTATTGGTCCATCTCGGGGGGGGGGGGGGCATTTTGGTTTCCATCGCTCAGTCTATCCACCATTTGTTTGTGAACACAATATCTCAAGACTCATTGGCCTCCTGAAATTTAAATTTAGCCCATTTGAACCTTGACACCAGTTCTTGGTTTGTTTATATGGTGGTGACCTTGACCTCATTTCCAAGGTCATAGGACCTACATGTATGTGCAGAAGTGGACTCAAAAACTTAATGCTTTGCCTTGAAGTCCCTTAAGTTTTCATCACAGGATAATATGGTGGTTCACATAAACTGGGTAAAATGAAACCAAGCCATAACTACCAGACAACTGCAGGCACATGTACATTGAACTATTTGTAACAGTTGCTTGTTGAATGGTATAAAGCAAAAAACCCAGCATATTGGTCAGATTGTCTATCTTGTTAAGCAAAATGCAGACATGTAATATTTAAAAAAAAAGATGATTTTGAAACCCAAGTTGTAAATGTATGTGATACATGTACATCCAACAGATTGTGATATGCATGTAGATCGGTAAAGCAACGTGCACATAAAAGGAGCATGATTTTTCTTTTATTGTCATTGACCGTAAAACTTGAATGTTGTTTTCAGATGCAGCAGATCCCCAGAAGCACTATGGAGGAGACCATGGAGGCCAATATGTTCCTGAGTTTACCTAGAATTTCCTCACCTTCAATTTTTAACCAGCTTTGCCCAATATCAGCAAGTGCCAAACTTCGAAGGTAAATTAAAGTATTCCTTCCAATTCCAATAAACTGCCATGCATAGTGTGGTTCCAGTAGTTCTATTTCTTCAAAGAGCTTACTAACAAATTTTTAAAAATTCTCGTTTTTTGCAACAGTTCCTGTTATGTATAACCTGATGAAAGAAAGTAGAATCATTATGTTGTTTAGTGCATTATTTTTCTGTCAGTTTATAGTCCTGAACAGGTTTGTGTAGCTTTATCATTAAAAAGCTTGAACTGAAGTTTCGATGTCCATACAGTACATGTTTTAAACATAATATAGGAAGTGTTCTTCCAAGAATTTGATGTTGAAGCTATACAATAGGGGAAATATTTTGATTTTAAAATTTCTTCTATAAAGTTCTCACTGTTCACAAATGGGGATGGCGCAGAAGCATACTCGTTTTAGGGTATATTTGGGAACTAGTGATGAATTTATTGTGGGTGTTTAATGAATATTGGTACATGCTGGAAATTTATTTCATTTGATTAAAAAAAGTCAATTTCTTTTCAATTTTGGGTACTGAAAAAAATGTTAGGTTGGGTAACAGAAAAGAAAGAAATACAAATGTATTTTACTGAGTAGGATTTTCCTAGTTTGTAGGATTTGGACAAAAATGTGGCAGGATTTTTATAAAAAGTCTCAATTTGGTAGGATTCTTTTTGTAGGAATCAGCAAATTTTTGCCAATGTGTGTGAAATTATGCATTTTCAAATGAAATGAGTTATCATGATTATTCTCTGGTGGAGATCTGCCATTATAAGTTAGCAAGTTTTTAATTCTTTTGAATGTTTCAGCTCTGTATAATCTAAAGTGGTTGTAAAAAAGACAAAATTTGCTGGTTGTAAAATTAAATACGTACATATACATTCATTGCTCCGATGATTTGTGTAGGATGTTTGGTCAAGTCTTGGTACAAATGCTGTATTTTGTGCGGACCTGAGTGTTACTGTTTGTTATTTCAGGGTATGTGTCATCCTACTGACACAAAATATACCAGAACATGAGCCTCACAGGACCAGCTTCCGTAGCTTTGCACAGGATCACCTGGAGGAGGAAGATAGAGTCAAGTACACGTACATATATGAGGACACGCAGACTATATTTGTGAATGCCCTCACATCAGGGAAGGGCGTTGGAAATGACTCATCTTTGCAGGTCAGGAAATAGTGAATTTTGAAAGTACAGTAAAACCTCATAATAATGACACTGTCTGTTCCCTGGCATACACTAGTAAATTTTTTTCCCTGACGAAAGCAGCATTTGGGTGGCAGACAGCGGAAAACAGTGGCATACAGCGGCAGTCTGCGCTAGACCCGCCTACCGCCACTCTGTGCTGCCGAAATCCAATTGACACTTCTAGAATTCAGTAATGGATAGCAGCGGTCAACAGCAGATAGAGGCAGAGAACCTTTCGCCGCTGTATGCCACTGTCTGCAGGCCACCACCACTATCTGCCGCTGGCTGGTGCTCTGTACTAACCACTGCATTATATAAAATGTAACATATGAATCCAGGTGAAAAGGAACGACAGGAAACCTCTCAATTAAAAAAAAAAGAAAAAATTTACTAGAGATATATGCGGAGGAGAAATATTTCCGTCCTTAATGGATTGCTTAATAAATAAATAGATAATGGTTTTTGTAGTATTGGGAATAATTTAATCCCCAATAAATTGCAGACCCCATACTTATCTGTGGGTGCCCCTCTGGTTAGCGCATCACTTAATCTCACAATTTTGGGAGGTGAACCCAGCCCTTCACCACCGAGAGTCCCACCACAGTGAGGAACTGCCCCCAGGGAAGAATCCACCGTCCCTGACAACAGATTGAGTTCAGAGATGTGCAACCAGCACATGATTGCACGAGTACATGTAACAAGGTTGACTTTTCAAATTTTACCATTATCTGAATGAACATCTAGAGTCCACTTTAGCTTATGGCCAGTTCAGCATATAAATACCAACAGCTTTTCATTTCAAAATTCAGTCTCTGATGAGCCCCGGCAAAGGGTGAAACCGGTCAGACTTGTTTTTACTTTTAGTGAAGCATCACGATCTTTTCTACTGCAAACACTGTGTGCAACAAATGGACATTTTCCCTGGCCTGGCACTTGCTGAGTTTCTTTACACAAAAATGTCAGATAAATTAGTGAACAATGACATAAGTCCTTCAAAACTTGTGTTGTGAAGTAAGTATGTTGGGTATCTGAGTGTCATTAACCATAATTGCAAGGTTTAATTTCATTATGACACATTTCACTGGATATATCATTGTATAGTATATGATGTATCCACGGAAACATACCACTTTATCTGATGTACATGCAGACATTTTTCCACTATATTTCAATCTTCCATATAAAACACCCACATAAGGAAACGGCTCATATACTTGAGATCATCTCATTTTCATTTGCACCCAGTGTTTGTGTTCCACATTAAGACCATTGCTGCTGCAGACAAACTTTTTTCAGTCCTATGGGTGGTCAGAATATACAGATTTTGTTACACAGTTTGAGATGGAAAGGGTCCATAGGTCTCGACCAAGGAACCACCATCACCTGCCACTGTCTGCCTCCCAGATTGTCCCAAGAAATGAGGCATATTCACAAGTTACATCATGTAGTGACACTAGATGGCAGCACCAGATATACCAAATGGTGAAGAATTCAAGTGCTGAAGAAAGGTTTCAAGTGCTGAAGAAAGGTTTTAATCAGAAGTGTTTGTCAACTGTTTGCCTTGTGGTGTCTCAAATACTGTATAATTATTGATATTTCGCAGCATTTAATCTCCTGTTGACCCCAAAATATAATTTTCAGATCAACTATTCCCGTATGGATCTTCGCTTGGAAAAATAAGGAGTATTTGATATACATATACCATGTGGAAATGTTTGGTGGATGATACACAAAAGATGGGGAATAAATATGCCCTCTGGAAGTGTGTGGATATTCACAAAAGATAAGGGAATATTTAAAATGCCTATCAAAAAAAATTGCATAAATAAAGCAAACCTGTCTTGAAAGACCACCCCGGGTGTGACCAAATTAAGGTCTGTCAACACCGGTGGTCTCTCACAGGAGTCATAATAAGATGGAAAATACCAAAGAATGGTGAAAAGGTTGTCTTTCATGGTGATCTCTTATTGGCCAGTTCTCATAATATACATGTACAAAAAGATGGGACTATTTAATATTTCTGGGAAATGTGTGATTACATGTGAGCAGTTGTCCATTTTAATATTGTAGGTTGCCATAATATGGCGGAAGAGCAGGAACCAGATCAACTATGATTGGCTGGAGGGAGGCTGGACACTGGAAGAGCCAGAGTCCATGAACAGCCGGCATAAGCTGTTGAGGTTTGTGGACGGGGTTTTGCACAGTAAAGGAGCCATGCCTTTCATGATAGATGTGCCAGATCTCAATGATGAACATGCACAGGTAAGAGACACATGCAGTTTGGGAAAGTTAATCTTTCTTTTGCTGAAGAATAAAGATCCCTCTTGCCATAGACCAGCGCCTGTTTTCATGGCCATTAACCTCATATTCAGCCGAAAACATACATACACTGACTGCAAAAAAGTGACACCACTATTATACAAGTGGCTCTACTAGGCATGCTCCAGAAGTGGCCATTCGGGGGGGGGGGGGGGTGACTATATAACAGAGAGAGTGGACTCTTTCTGTTGTATAGTGCTCCCACCCCACCTAGCACTAGGTAAACCTATGTCTTTGCTACCCAGTTGATTGAACTAGAACGTCTTTACCATAAATGAATACTGATATTTTGCGGCAATAAAATGTACATATCTGAAACTTAGAAGCATGTTAAATTTTATACTGTGGTTACAGCTGTGAACAATTTCTGTTTTGATGTTTCTTCTTTTCTCAGAATTTGTTCTTTCGAGTTTGGCAAAGACTTTGGGACTGGTGGGATGCAATCTACGGTTTTGTAACTGGGTAAAGTAACATCTTCTTTCATCTCATTTTCTCACCATAATGAGACCTATGAGAAAGAATTTTGTTTGTGTTATACATGTAATTTATGTGGAATAGAGAAATGTCACAGGGAAAGTGATGATGTTAAAACCAATTAGACGTGACAAATGTTATTAAGAGAAGCAAGTAGCATCTCCATTGTATTGGTCATTGTAACAAACGAAAAAATAAAGACAGATGTAAACTACAGAAGTTTTTACGTGTACATGTACATGTAAGTCAGGTACAAACTTGTTACTGTAGCTTTCAGCTCTGAAGTCATTTAGGTTTTTAAAAAATGGAGCTTCACAAATTCACTGTTGTCACTATTAGGTGGAAAAAGCACCAAAATAAGGCTGTAACTTATTTTAAAAGAGACCAAAGTAACACCAAAATCACATTAAAAATAGTAAGGGTTCATTCAGGCGGGGCTCAAACCTTGATGTGGACAGTACCTGAGGAACTTGCTATTTTTTGTGTATTTTCGTTGCAGTTTTGATGAAGTCACGATTGTCACTGTCATCATTTCCATCGTGTTCATCTTCTTGGTTGGCTGGCTGATGCAGTTCTTAGTCAACATGGAAAATGAACAAATTAATAGGGAAGAGAGCCACAAGCGACCCAAGGCCAGGCCCCGCCCACAACCTCCCCCCACAGTCTCACATGACGGCAGGTATGGCCCAGATAACAGGTAAACTTTACAGATAAGAAAAATGATGGAACCATCAGCACATATTCTGAGAATCATCCGAGCGGAAAATTGTTTACAGCCCCACTTGTCCACGGGAAAAGTGATTTTGAAGTTTACTTGTTCTGTGGATAAAACTGATTCTCCTCATATCTAAAATGACACAGCAATTTTTTACAAATCCTTAACAAAGCACATAGAAACTAGAACTTATGATTTCACTGCAGCTCCTTTCAGTGATTTTGAATGAAGGTGTGAGCTCAGCTTCTTGCACTGCAGATGCTTATTTTGTAAACTTGTCCAAAGGACGAGTGAAAATTGAAAGTAACTTGTCTTCCAAGAGGATTTTACTTCTCTGAGACAACAGAGCCAGAAGAGCTCTTGTATGTCGTCTATTGAGCTCATAAAAATACCTTTTTCAGTATTTCTCTGTGTACAGGTCGTGAGAACCACACTCATAAGAGAAATGATGGATTGTCAACATCTAATTTTTTAGAATCGTATATTCAGAGGGCTTGTAAGAGTATAGTGTATAATTTGTCACAGTGAAGGGCTGTTGCTATCTCGTACATGACACCATGTGTTGTGGCTCCTTACTAAATCCCTGACTATATCATTTGATTATATGGTGCATGTAGACAGACTATTAAAGCCCAGGATAATGTATGATCATAAATTTTTGCGAGGGATAGATACATGTATATTCCCGAATTTTGCCAAGGAAGCCCAGTTCAAGAATATTAAACTTGGGAAAACTGTAGCACATTGGATGTGGAATGTAAGCCTGCATAAAATCGGGAAAACAAAACTTGTGAAATTCTGATTTGGAGTGTATTCACAAAATTTTGTGCCTGAGAATATAAATGATTATACACTATACCCAGATCAACTCACTTGGTGCCTCTATGGGCTAGTTGGATAGTTTGTATGTTCCCTAATTCTGTGGACGTGTGTGGCCTGTCAACAGGATGATGCACGGTTAACCATCTGCCTGCAAGAAGATACCTCTGCATACCCGTATACGAGCTCTGTGTATAAACACTTCAATCACTGTGAGCAAGTAATCAATGTTTTAATTTCAAAGATTAAGACTTAATGATATTTTCATAATAGTTACGTACATAAATGCCATCCTCTTTGAAATGTGTTGCCTGCCAGGTTTGTTAAGGGTCCACCCCATGGGGGGGAGGGGGACCTTTTATGTTTTTGGGTTGTCCATCCTTCCACCCGGACGTGCACACTCTCATTACCATGATATCTGCAGAATGCGTTCATGTATTTTGCTCAAGTTTGGGAATATGCTTGTATTACCTGGCAAGATGAACTGATTAGATTTTGGTGTCACCATGACCTAATTTGAGCAAATGGCAGCCTAATTACATGGCATACCCTTCAGTCAATGCTTTGCATTGAAGTTATGTCTAGTTTTTGTTATATTATTATTTTCATTTTGTCTGGTGGGAATATTAGAGTCATGAGGATAGAATCAAATGTACATGTACCTTTCTGTCTGAACTGTGATATTAATAACCCAAGTGGCATATGCATGCAGGTAAAATACACAGCTACTCTACTTTTAAGGTTTGCCTTGAACTTTGATGTCAAGGGTTATATTAAAGTGTCCGCGTCATTTTCAGAAATCCCAGTGTAACATGTCAACTGTACATGTAGGTGGCCCTGCAGGTAGCTTCCTGTTGGTATTCACTTGTTATAGGTGGAGACACATGGGACATACACTGCTGCCACCCTACAGAATCATGTACTTGACATATCTTATTAGAAAATACACACAGATCTACAAAGACCAATCAAGTTTTTGACTGTAGACATACAAAGTTTGCTTCAGTTATCACTATTATTAGTGTGTGTATATATAAATATACATATACATATACATATATATATATATATATATATATATACACACTAGTAAAACCTTTTAGCAGTAGATGGTACATTTTTTGGCGGCGACCAGTGGCAGTCGGCGGCGTCTTAAATATAATTTTTTGATTCGTGAAAAATATTGCTTTATTTAAACATTTTCAAAGCAAATGAGTGAGTTTACTATGCATGTAATGATGTTAATCCATTTATTTAAAACAGGTAAGATTGTCTATTATTGTATCAACATTGTATTTTGAACAACAAAAATATGCACATGAAATATGCTGGAAAATGTGAACATGTATGAGCCGTATTTTGTACTGAAGTTTACATTTGGTGTCACAACAAGTTTGAGTGTGTATTTAGTTAGCTGGGATGGGTATTTGTACACATTTGTATTATATTTTGAATTTGTGCACAGTGCAGCTGCCAAAATTGTGCATATCAGAAACACATTTATTCTACTTCTGCAAGTGAGAAGCAAACCAGTAAAAAAACATAATCTTCACAAATTTGCAATTAAATGGATGCTCATGTTAAATATTTTTTAAAGCTAGTTCACAGCAAATTTTAAAAAACAAAATACATGATTGTACAGTGGCAAGAGTCGGTGATTCAGAAAATGAAAGTGCAAGTCACCTTCAAACACTCTTCAGTACTGTTGTAGTTTGCAGTTGATCATGCATGGTGTCTGGAAACCACTGAATTCTCAAACTTGGTCTATGACAAGGAGAATTGGTGTGGTATTCGTGCTATTCATTAAGGATAATTATGACAGTAACAATGAATAGGTTAGGCATCAAGTTTACAATTATGCCCTATTGTAATGAGATAACAAAAGCAAACAACAAATATGCAATTAATGTCTCAGATTTTTATGGGATTCATGAATATCAATTCAAATCATAACATGTTTAACCCTAGAGAGCAAACACACCTGAAGATGGCCTGCAAACATACATTATTGTGAAGTAGAATGTACATGTATATATTATTTGGCATGCTTGTTAAAATCTGCAAATTTGTATGTCAAAAACTGTTATCACCATAGTCACCTTTTAATTTAAACGGAAAATAAACTACAGTTAGTACATACCCTCTACCTGCAGGTACATTGTATACTGTATTTCTCCAAATATATATAAATAAGTGTCCCTGTATTAATAAGGGCGTCCCATCTTGTAGATTCTGAATGATAGAAAAATTGACCCAGAGAAAATTTACGTTTGATGGTCATGTTCACAATAATAACTTTAATGTTTAAAGTGACAGTTGTAAATGAGAGGATCATTACATCACTACTATTTTTTTAGCTATTCTCGAGTACTTAGAGAAATGAAGACCACATTCATGTACAGTAAATTATCAGTAATTTATTTTAATTTTTTAAGCAGCCTAGGTGCTTATAAGGAAGAATATGGTATTGATGCACATGTACAGTAAATTGTGAGTTCTAGAGCATGGTCACACATGAGTTACAAGTGTGTGCATGCCAGGATGTCTGTAGCCATGACGACAAACTGATTTTCATGAAAGTATTTGCCCAGTGACTAGTACTTTGATGAATTGGCCAGAAGGAAAAGCTAGATTTCACAAAGGAAATCAAGAGGTTAAATCACTTGTGGTGAAATGACATCCGCATGAAACTGTCTGTCTGGGAAGTGTTTTAGCAGCTGAATTACGAGCAAAAGAAAACATGCCAGAAATAAGTGGAAAATGTCACAATTTAGACATACTAGATGGAGGAGGGAGGGAGGGAGGGAGGTCCCTAATGTCTTGGAAAATAAAAATGGCTGTGTATAGTGAAATCTGTCTTGAAAGACCACCCGTTGGGATGACCAAATTGTGGTCTCTCAAGACAGGTGGTCTTTCATAGGAGGTATAAATCAGATGGAAACTACCATTCAAAGTATCTTGAAAAAAGTGGTCTTTCAAGACAAGTGGTCTCTCATTAGAGTGGTCTCTCAAAACAAGGTCCACTGTATATCATTTTCTGACAGCAGGTTGTTGAAGATGGCCTACTACATTATCCACTCATGTCAAATAACTGGCACATTGTTCCTTGATTGTGAGGCAGTTTAATACTCATAAGCGTGCATTGTGCATTCTGTTGTCACTCTTTGTGAAATCTAAGTATAAAAAGTGATGTTGACTAAAATGCCTAGGTGCAGCCAGTTGATACTGCATGAGAGATGCCATGTTAAATATTGTGACTTTGAAAGAGTTGACAGAAGTTGGTTGCTGAGTTAATGTTGGTCAATTATTTCACAGTTTGCTACATGACAGTGAAAGGGACATGTTTTGTGACAACATGTACATGCGCGTCAGCTTCCTGTTTGTACATTTCACCTCGTGCTGCTCTCTGGTGTTATTATTATGAACTAATGTCATTAGCTCAAACCATATTTAAGCATAAAACTGGTCTGGTCTCAAGCACCTGTAATGTTACATGTATATTAGAGGCCCTGATTGTACTGTCATTGGACATGGCCACTATTGGAAGGCACTCGAATTAGGCCATCAATGAAGAGGGTAAATAAGAGTTGTCCTAATATTAAACCCCAGGGTACACTGACAGTGACTTTCTGTCTTTAGGGAACTTATACTTGTAAGTGCTGAATGCTAACAGAACATGCATCAGTCCTAGTACAGTGCTATTCCCTTTAATATACAGTCCTGACTATAAGACATATACAATAAATACAATGCAATCTCTTCCTTGTGTTCAGTTTGTGTTAAAAAACACTTTCTACAAACTCCAGTGTGCTCTCTCTTAAGGAGGGCTTGGCTGAAAAAAACTTCCTCTGTGGACCCCACCTTGAGTGCAAAAGAGAAATTGTGGTGTTATAATATGAATATACATTACATGCACAAACTTCAGTCTCCTACAAAGACCATAAGAGTATCAGTGCATATAACCAACACCTTTATGAACATTGGGGACAGTGTCACTCAACGTCTGTGTTTGTGGTTTCTAGGCCTACAATCTACATGCATGAGCTGTGTGCGAAGACATTCAACAAGTTAATGGTGGACGTGGAGCCAGGAATACGCGCCATAGTAGTCCTGGTGGACGAGCCAGCCAAGGAGAAATTATTACAGCGTTTTGCTCAGGTTGTCTTGCCATATGCTAGGTGAGTTTGTGTAACCCCTTGTTGTATTTTTATTTTATTTAGTGAAGACCAAATGTGATATTGTTTCCTTTAACTCTATCTATATGTACCCATAGTTTTAGTCTCCAAATTATATAAAAAAAATGACTTTCTTATATGATAAAACAAATTTTCCATAAATACTGACAATCATATATAAATAGAACACCCACTATAAATTGACTTAAAGTTTCCAAATATAAAATGCTATTACTGTTGCTTCATCCTTGTTTTTGAACACTAGAACTTTATGAAACAAAATGCACAATGAAATATTCTCCCTACATATAATAATCCTACATTTTTTTTTTCATGTGACAAGAATCAAACAATATTTTTTGTTGAGCCTATAAAGAATTTGGAATAGCCTATAGCTGGGATGGGTTCACATTATGTAATACCGTAACACAAACCGGGCATTGCCTTAACAAAGACATTTGGCTATTGTAATTCTCCTTTAAACTTGCCATCATGCACAGGTGCCAAAATGAAAAGTTTAATGGCAAGTAGCTTCAAATTCTGCAGCTAGAGTAACAAACTTGTGCTGATTGTGTTATTAACTCTTTCCATACCAGTCCATGATTTTTCCATATATTTACCTAGATTCAACATGGCAATTGCATATTAAAATTCTTCGTGAAAAGAGCTTTCGTTCAAGTACCAACATGCCTATAGTCTTAAGTGAGTGGTTCTGACACAGCCTAGCAAGTCACGCTGCAGCTGCCGTTGCGGCAGCTGCAGCATGACTTGCCAGGCAGTGCCAGAACCACTGACCAAGGCCTGTGGCCGTAGTCTGGAATGAGTTAAGGCTCTTCTGGGAAAGTAGGAAGCAGCGTCAAGTTCAGTCTATCAGCCTGGAAGTAGTAATAGTCTGCCAGAGTGCTGTTGATGTGTCTTTTAACCCTTAAAGTGCTAATCACGGCTATAGTCATTTTCTCATTACAATATAACATAATGGTTAAGAGATTCAAACTCCTAATTGGGTTACCTTTTATTCAAATACCAGCAGGCCTAGTCTAAAGCAAAATATAGTCTTAGTCAACAGCATTCCTAGGGACACTTTGTCACTTGTGTGCATTGTGCCCAAAGTGTCTCAAGGAAAGCAGTTGACTGGGTCTTAAATAGCACTTTAAGGTTTAAATTCTGTCCGACATTGTAAGGGTTAATAGTATCTTTAAAACACAGATTTTGTTTTCTGCCCGGGGTAGAAATGTCTGCCTGATTGTATGTACATGTACACGTATTATTACCTGTGCCAGTATGCTGACACAGGTAAGTATTGTGGCCCAGTACGAGGCAAAGAAAGCAAGAAACAAGTAGAAAAACAGCCAGGACAGTGGGTAAAAATGTTCAGCAGGTTTGTATGGAAAACCTCCTTTACCCCTCTCCTCCTCCCCCCCCCCCCCAAAAAAAAAGAAAGAAAGAAAGAAAGAAAGGGCTGGGAGGACAAACCTTTTCCATCTAACTTTTGTAATGATAGAAGCATGTTATGACAAATCGTCTCTTGTCATTCTTATTGTTTTTGACAGTACCTGTGAATCATTGTCTTTTCATGCTTTTCAGATCGGATGCTTTTACATTTTCCTTCCTGCAGTTAGAACAGTATATGCCCTGGTTCAGAGCATTGTTAGAGCAAACCTTGGATTCCAAACGGGATCTGGTAAACATTAACCTCAAAAACTGTCTTGGGACAGTGTTGGCCTTGAATGGACCAAGGAAGTATTACTGTATGTATCATGCGCGTTACCGCTTCCTTCGCAGTACGGGAAAGACGGGTGCCTTCATTGGCTTTGATAGTGACAGTGACACAGACTCTGAATCAGGGAAAGAGTCCGGAAAATTGTTTGTAAGTGACCTGCTCAATGGATTAGGCATTTGGATGGACAGAGTGTGTGAAGGAACAGTACGCAGACTGCGTTTAGCAGAATGGCCAGAAATGGAATCCACTTAGTGCAGAGCCACATCAAGCATCCATACAACAAATATTTCATGATGAGTGTATAGTCATAGTCATGTTTATGGGTATTTCTTCTTCGTTTGAACCCTCATCTTTTTTTTGCTTCAAGAGCTCCATTTTCTATGTTTTTTTGTTATTTGAAAAATATTGTAAAGGGAATGTTTGTATCATGGTGTGAAATGATACTGATCATCGCTACTTCAAAGTTCCTGAGCTGAAGTTAGCAGGTGATGCCCTCTAGTGAGATATTTGCTGACTAAATAATGTGAAGCCACAGTTATATTAAGTGGCCACAATTTAATGTTCTTGCAGTGACATACCTTTACCTGATGTTTTCTTAAACAAATAATCTTCAAATTTTCTGCTCACCAAGCCATTATGTTCGCTTCAGACCTTTAGTCTGCAACAATGGGACAAACATGTGGAATAGATTAAGGTAAAAGATAATGCTATTTAAAGTTGCCTAACTGGTTCCAGAAAATGATTTTTTTAAAATGATTTTCCAGTGAAAAGAAAATTAAGAGTTTTAGCCTCTGACAGACTTGTTTTTCTTGTAGGCAATCCGATGAATGGCAGTTTTTTTTATCTTCTTAGAGTTTTTTTTTCAAGTTTAAATGGAATTGTTTTTCTCTTTCCTTACTGACTTGATGACTTTAAATCATATTTTCAGCAGTGACCTCCATTAAAAAAAGTTGTGAGGCTTTTTTTTTGAATGGTTTGACTTTTGGCCGTCCCTACATGTATGTTTCAGGATGTAACAAGAGGCTATCTGAGTATTAAAGCAAGGTAAACATCTAATGCAGCAGTCTTTGCCTTGTCTCAGAGGAGTTTGGATAGAACGAAATTGTTCAGATAAATTTCAAGTCATTACTGTTTCTACAGAACAAAGCTCCACAGACAGGCACTGTCACCATCTTTGGCCCTTGTATCCTTTTTACTTTTTTTTTTTGAATGATTTTTTTTTTTTTGGATTAAAAGTGCATCATGTTTCAAGCTTGTCAATTATTGTCCTTTTCAAAAGATGACTATTTATTGTAAATTATGTATTGTAAACATAGTGTAATATGTATTATCCCTGTTTGACTGTTCATGGTTGCTAAATTGGGATACAAATATAACTCATGTACATAGTTAACAATTCCTTGTGTAAATATGTGTAGGCATGCTGTTAGTCCCACCGTCGTACCACAATCAAAAGCAGTCCTCATACATCGCATGTAATTAGCTCTGCTGACCATGGGTCTCAAAGCTTATAGCATGACACCTGTCAGTCCTTCCATCTGCCTATAAACTTTTGCTTGTGAACATGATACAGTACACAGTTTTCTAGTTAACCTTGCATAACTGTCAAGACTTATGAAGGGTTTTAAAATCTAGGTCAAATTTGATATGGATTGCACCATCCGTGCTATGTAATATGTGGGCCGAAATGTCAAAATTTTAAAAGTGCAGTTTTTCATGAAGCATTACAAAACATGGTAGGAATCTTGATCAGGCAAAAAGAGGAAAATGCACCAAACTTTATGCCACCAAATTCAGTATTACATAGGATAGTGGCAGAAATGCAACCAAAGGACATTAAATTCAATATTTTGAAAAAGAATGATTGTAACAATATACCAAATGTACCACAAATGTGTATTATACATAAAAGTTTGATATTGCACCCTATGGATGACCTTGACTTATTTTCTCAAGGTCATGGAGGAAGTACCTTTTTGTACGTGAATTGTTTGTGATGGTCATTAGATATGAGCTTGCATATGCATGTACTTGTATTGGAATAATGTCATAGGTATCAAAATACATTAGATTCATGGTTCTGATAATACATTGAGATTGAACTGCTAAATTTATGCCAAATATATATATGGCTAATTGTTATTTTTTATTAAAAATTTTGGGTAACATTAACATGTTTTTCAAGGTCTTTAAATACAAAAGTGAAGAACACTAAATTTAATATGTTGAGAAAGATTTACGGCTAATGATACCACTTGTACCGTAAATGTATACCCTGGACATTCGATACTGCACAATGTGGATAACCTTGAACTACTTTCTCAAGGTCACAGAGGGATTGAGTTTCAGGAAGTTATTTCCTTATGATGGTCATCCAATTACATGTCAGCAGAGAGTTAGGCTTATGGGCCTAGTTCCTATTTGTGGCACATGCCCTAATTGTGGCACACACACTTATTTTTAAAACAATAATAGATCAGTTTTATACTATGCAGTACTTCTAACTTTCAGAGGCGCATACTTTGCAGCACCACCTAGTGGCATGTTTTCACCGTAATTCTTGCACAAGTACTGCATGTAGGGATCAATGTTGACCTTTCGCAGCTAAATTCACGTCACAGTTGTGCAAATTTTTCAGCAAACATGGCATGCCATAACACACATGAGCACCGCCGTGACAAATGGGACTTACAATGATAACTTTAGATTCAGATGCAGTGTTCATAAACAAGACAGCCTAAGAATAAAAGAGACATGACCCAGTGTCCAGTTCTGTCTGTCTGCCACGTGATGAGTGTGGCATCATGTCCATTTATAGTGCTGTGACCACCATTCCCCGGCAAAGCTTCGAAAGAAAACCCAATAGATATGCATACCCTGAGGTGCACATGGCAGCCACTGTGACCTTGTGTGTGACCCTGGGCATGGCCCTTACAGCCTGTGTTGTCAAAATTTATCAATATGCCAAAATGTTGTCAGTGACCTAACAGTCTATCACAACACAGCAGATCCCTGGAGTGTCTGGTGCTCAATTAACACATGAATAATTAATGAGATGTCAGTGCTATTTAGGCTAATACCTTCATCCAGTGTTTTTTGAGAGGGCATAGACAAGGTGCATGTCAGACACAATCCATGTTGGTGATGATGAGCAAGCATCAAGAGGCCCGTGTCTGGAAATTTGATGACATTTGGCAGATGGTGGTACATCATCTAGGAGTGGATGTGTTGGACAAAATATTGGCTCTTGTAGTATCTTTTGTAAAACTTGAGGAAATTTAAGCATGTACCAAGAAATAAGATTTCAAAAGGGGTGCGTGTGTGTAGTATATAAAAACATACATATATACAAACTCTTTGTGTGTGTGTGTACGTGTACTTGTTGATCTGACTTTGAAAATCTTGAGCTAAAATTGGAAATAAGAGCAAAATTCATGGAAAGTTCTACCTCGGTCCTGTATTAATTCATTTAAAAACAATTAAGCCTGTAGCAAATTTCTTTAGCCCCATTGAAGAAACAGTGGCGTCAGGCTAATGGTACCAGCGGCCCCTGTACAATGGTCCCTGTCTTGAGAGGTCACCCCAATGAGAAGCCACCTGGCTTGAAAGGCCACTTTTGGCCGGTCCCTGCTGCTACTTTTTCCATGTTATTGTACCTCTAGTGAGAGGCCATATGTCTTGAGAGGGCACTTTTGGGCCTGCCTTGGGGTTGGCCTCTCAAGACAGGGACTACTGTATATAGACATGATATGTACTGCTGGCTGTTTGTCTGTACAAGACACAACAGCAGATTTGATAAGCTGTTCTTGCACTACGTATACATTATCGCACAATTCTATCCTCATGCGTATACAATTTTGTGTATCAATTCCCGAACAAGTTTTCATGTAAATTAGCTGGGCAGACAGAAGTAAGAAGACTGAGTGTGATTTTCTCTTTTCTTCAAATTTTAACATGTACAGGTGGTGAAGGTGTGTGTCCAAAAGTACACCAGGGATGGCTTTGTTCATCCACACAGCACAAGAGGCATAACAGTGAACATAAATTGAACTGTTTCCTGTACAACAGCTGAATGTTGCGTTTCACTTTGACTCCAAAGTTGAGACACTAGGTCGCCAATATAGACAATGTCATGAGTGTTGAAGCTCACAAAACATGGTGTGTACATCTTTGACCACATGGTCTGATGCCCCTACCCAAAGATTGGTTTTAATGTTTTATCAATATTGATTTGTGGCTTGGTATTTGTACGTGTGTGTGGCATCTTGCTTTTGGTGAAACTACCTCTTGTAAAAACTAACAAGATTGAATTATGATATGGGAAGTTTTTGCATACTCTGTACATATTTACCTATACCGGTGACTGCAACTTTTATGTTTGCTGTTAGTTTGATCATAAAATGTGAACATACACTTCCTATGGTTGCCAAATAGGGAGAAATATCCAACTAAAAAGAACATCTAATAATGAAGAAGACGCCTTCATAATATCTGGTTTGTTTCTTTAATGTAGCTGAAGTTGAATTTTGTCTTTTTTCAGTAATAGCGAAAAATCGTGAAAAAGACCCAATGGAATAGCATAATAGCAGTTTAATGGAACTGTGTCCAAAATTATGAGATTAGAACTTCAGTTAAATGCCACCAATTATAACAAAATGTGAATATTATTATTCACAAAAAGAAATAATGCCAGTTTGTTGATTTTAATGTTATTAAATATTTCAGTTTTTGTACATTTTACATTTCACTGGAGTAGTAATTTTACTATTTTGGGCATGATTCCTGGTCAAACAATGTTAAAATGCTGATTCACTGTGTTGCTGTTTTCATGGTTTTGTGCCATCAGTGAAAGAAGCGAAATAAAATACAGCAAAATTAAGACAATTAACAGTGTATAAGGGCTGTCCATGTGTGGCATTTCTAATTTTGTTTTGCCCGGTGTGCAGAAAAATGGCTTGACAGATTTTACCCACAACTTGTTACAAAGTAGTGACATGACTTAGGCAGTCTGAGATGAGGTGACAAGATACTGGGGGGGGGGGGGGGGGGCTGTACCAGTCAATGCAAACATTGTCACTTGTTTTAATTTAATTTTGTGTTCTGTGGCATCATAACCAGTTGCACTCCCGGTTGTATTGCAGGGAGGAAATTTTATGGCCCTTCACCAAATTTAATGTGTGTTTCTTTCATCCATTTACACAGAGAAAAACTTTTTCTTCATAATTCTGTTTAAAGTGTTTTTGAAATATCATTTTTTGCAGTTAAAAACAAAATAAAACAAAACTTTCCAGTGGTGAAAGATACATTTAAAGATTTTTTTCTACAAACACCACCTTTCATAAGGGGTGTAATAATTATTGGAAACTTCAAATTTCATAATATAGTAATTGCTGCACAATAAAACGAAGTCATGCATTTTACCAGGACACAACATGCACCAAAATCATGTATTTATTGGAATATTAAATCAATCTGTAATGAATGTGTTTTGATGAAGATTTTGTTACATGTTTTAAAATTAAATGATTCATTACGGTGCTCTGTTTTCAACTGTGTAAGATGTAAGTCTGTGAAATTGAAATTCAATTTTGCCTTATATGATGCATTTATGTTTGTATATCGGTGTATATGGTTGTGTGGCTCTCTTAACCCTTTCCCCCTTAAACCGGCCCAAACCAGCTGTTGGTCAAATGTTGTTTGCTTCAGCGTTTTCAACTGATTTCAACAGCAATGAAAAAAAATTTGACTGAGAATTGAAGATGAGCCTTGTCAAGACAACATGACTCAAGTCAACAGCTTTCCTCGGCATGGGTGGGTTGGGCACTTACCCATGCCGAGGAAAGCTGTTGACTCAGTCTTAATTCAAGGGGGAAAGGGTTAATATCAAAATGATCACTGTATTACAGAAATTTATAAATGTTAAAAGTGACGGGTATACATGGTGAAGTGTAATTGAACAATTACAGTGACACCTGTCTTGAAAGGCTACTGTTGGCGTGACCTAATTATGGTCTGTCTGTAGTTTTGATATAACTAAGATGAACAGTTCTCAACAAAGAATCCTGGAGTGGTGGTCTGTCTGGGCAAGTGGTCTCTCAAGACATGAACCTCCAGATGTATATGTGGCCCCCATGGTAAGAACAGTGTGAGCAGTCCAATAAATGTGTGTGTTAAAAGATGGTGGTATTCTCTTCATTTTGCATGTAAATTTTATATCTCCCACTGTTTTTATTTGCCTGCGTAACAGACCCATCACCATGTTTTCTATGTGTGACTTAGTCTGCCTTTGGTTACATGATCAGTGCTCTGGCATGGAGAAAGCCTCCAGATTAGTCTTTGTATACTATAAGGCAATCCAGAGAAAATAAATATGTTTATAACAAAAGTATTTCATGTTCGGAACGAGTGGGACTCGAACCTGCAACCTTTGGCACCAGTCGCCTAGCTGAAATGGGAAACGCACATATCCACTCGACCAAATCCCCATTCCAAAAAAGAATGGTTCAATGGAGGTAGTTATGTGCGAGTGCCATATCAACACGGTAATGCAGTATATTGACTGAGTCGGCATTTATTTCCAGAATCGGGGACTTGAATCCACCAGCATTAAGGAAATGCCGAAAATATATATTTCATGTTCGGAATGAGTGGGACTCGAACCTGCAACCTTTGGCACCAGTTGCCTAGCTGAAATGGGAAACGCACATATCCACTCGACCAAATCCCCATTCCTAAAAAGAATGGTTCGATGGAGGTAGTTATGTGCGAGTGCCATATCAACACGGTAATGTGGGTCAATGGAGGTAGTTATGTGCGAGTGCCATATCAACACGGAAAAGTGACTCGATAACCCATGTGTGAGTATACAAGAACAATGGCTTAATGGGCCTGTTCATAGCTGAATACACAAGTCACGCCCCAGTGGTCTTGCCTGATGTCCTGCAAGGGTGTGGGTATTTTACAAAGAAATACACTGGGAATATGTACATTTTCCTTAAAAATTGACCCCAGAAACCAGGGATACACTTTGTATGAAAAAATGCTGAAAAGAAAGTTATTCAGTCACACTTAGTGCTTTACATACTTAAATTATGAAATGCTCAGTCAATGGTGGAATACATACTTCATTCAAATTCACCAAAGTTTGCAGGACTTTTTATTGTTCTTCATGTTCACTTATGCATTTCACGCACATACACTATTTGTGATTGGTCTGTTGTGGTCATTGTGGTAGAGGGTCTGCCATTTTCTTCAAAATTTTCACATTAGTACATAGAGTACGGGGGTGGGGAGGTCAAGATCAATGTATGTTTTTAGCTACTTTTGAAAATGTTGATCACTATTTAACCAAAAATCAACATTTTAGAGTACTATATGAGCACTTTTGAAAATGTTAATTTTGGCTGACCTCTAACATACTACGGCAACAGGATTGGCTCACCCTGCCAGTGGCCAAGGTAATAAGGATCAACCTCCAGCTGGATGGTTCATCAGTCACTGAGAATGGTGACTGCACTTATATGGAATTTGGTCTGCTTCGGAGGCAACATTTTCATGAACAAATGTAAAAAGTCACTACAGCCTGTACATGACTTTTACATGTAACATATACATGTAGATTGTCAGATGTCTGGTCTCCCAAGTTAAATATTACCATAGCTGTCAACTCTCCTGTTTTCACCAGGAGTTTCCAGTTTTGGAGACTCAAAAAGTTCTTAAAATGACAGGGATTTTGAGGCAAAATTGACAATTTTCTTCAATTTCATGCACTTTGTACCAGTACCTCCGGGTCATGCATCTTTGGGGTTGACACCTATGTATTATGTATACCACTATACTTCCAAGAATATTTATTGTTTCTAATCTTGTAATATTTTTTATGTGAAAGTGCATATGATTATGCAACACCATTTATGACTGTAATTTATCCAGTACTCTAATCAGTTCAGAAGAGTGCAAAGAAGGGGTAATATCTTTATGAGTTCCAATAACTCCAGTTTGTTTTAGTTTCTCAAAATCCTCGGGTGCTATGGGGTCAACCTTTTTTGATTGGTTCCCGAATCCAAAGGGTTTGAGTTGTTTTTTCTTTGCTGACAAATCAATTTGACTGTGATTGAAGATAGGGGAGGCTTTGATGTCCTTTTCATAGGGCTTGTCCCTGAGGTACCTTGCAATGCTGTTGAATTAACTTGTAAGAGATTGTGGCTGATGTTCATCCAAGTTCCCGGCAATGTCAGTCTTTCTTGCACTAATCATGTGCATAGCTAGTAATTTATCAAGCTTGGGTGGAGGTGTGCATTCAGTGGATCTCTTCTCATTCCTCCTCTTCAACCACTTGTGAAAGTTGATGACATCATTGGTAGTTCTTTTCCATGTGTTTGTATTTTTCTGTTCTTCAAGTAATCTTGAAGTATCAGACTCATTTACCTCAACATAATTTCTGGTTTCCTTCTCTGCCAAATACTCAATGTCCATAATTCTGTTTGCCAGAGAAGTGAGCACCCTTTCCCCTTGAAAAGAAGCCTTTGTGCAGAAGAATTGAGGATTTGAATTTTTTGCGTTGCTAGGGTAACAAATTGCAAAGTATATGATTGGATGATTTTTGAGGGAGCATATCAAGGTCCAATGTTATTCCAATGGGGGTTTGATACGTACGGTTTTGTGTTTGTAGGCTAACACAAGATAAAACATCTCATTGGCCAGTCCTAATGCTCTCCCTGTATTTTACCTCAGAGGCAGCCTGTACACTTCATAGGTTTTGATTTATTCTATATATCAGTGAACTTTTGACTAAGTATTGGATACTATATGCTACATGTACATGTATTTCCGTGTTACTGGTACACTGTATGTGATTATATGATGCCTTATTTCATTTCATAGTTGATCAAGGACAGGCAGTGCAAACATTATCCCTATGCAATGGTACCTGCCTTGAAGGCCACCTGTAATTAGACTGCCTATAATTATCAGTAAGCCCTTTCAAGATACCAGTCTTGGCCTGCAAAGTGGACCAAGCTCTGTAATATTTGTACTTATGAACTGGAGAGGAGAAAACACAGATTTGTCGGTTGAGCAGGCAACACAAGCCCCATTTTTTTGTTAAGTGTAACTATGGTAACTATTCTAAGACCACCAATCAGAATACATATACATGTAGTCGATTTCCAAAGAATAGTTTCAAAGAGCAAGTACTACTGTCACAGTCTTTGCATTTTGTGTGGGTGTGTTTGGTTATATATATATATATATATATATATATATATATATATATATATATATATATATATATATATATATATATATATATATATATATATATATATATATATATGTATATATATATACATATATATATATAAAGATTAGGAAGTCTTGGCAAAGTGCCAGGAGCAGACCCATTTTTTTCTCTATGTTCAAATTCTGACCGGTTTCGCAACACCGTAGCTCATCAGGGAATGAGGATAACTGCCGATGCAGCTGGTTTATATAGTGAGGGGTAACACAGTTATGTTACTAACATGATCTGTTATGTTTGCACGTATAGCGTATCATTATGTGCCTAGCAGTGTGTTATGACTGGTGGCAAAATTTGTCATACACACTTTCCTCATAAAATAGCTCTCAAACAAGTACATTGACGCTGCCCCAATGGGGACCGGTGACTAAATGAACTTGGTATGAATATTGATAGCCTAAATAATTATTTTTCGGCACATTCACTTGCAGAAAGAATTGTCTCACAAGTGGAGAAGTTGTTAGTAGGCAGTGATCTCAAGTATTGAATTTATATATATATATATATATATATATATATATATATATATATATATATATATATATATATATATTGCCATGGATAGCTTCACCAAAACTATACCACCCTGCAAAATTTCCCACTTCGGAGGCGCTTGACTGTGGATGGTGTCCAGCTTATGAGCTGTACATATTTCTCTGAAAATAGTTACGTCTCGAAATGATGAGGATCAGAAGTGCACAGCAGATTCACAGATTGTCAGAATAAACAAAAGAGTCTTGTTACTGTACAATGACTGCAACCTAAAACACTACGTGTATGTGAAAACGTGGATCTTACCACCATTCATTGTGCAACACGGTGAATAGAGCTTTTATGTTGTCGGGTACCTGCCAGGGATGTTTTAAGTAACAAAAGTACATCATATGGCAAAGATGACAGCATAAGTGTTGGACCCCATTGGCCATCCTATGTATAAAAGGCATTTAGGTTGAAATACAGTTGTCCCTGTCATTAGAGACTACCCTCCCATGAGAGACCTTTTTACAGATGCTCAAATCCTACTGTCCATTGTAATCTATCATGAGAGACCATGCACCTGTCTTTTAAGACCACATTTGCAGTTGGGTGGTCTCTGGTGACAGGGACCATCAACTATACCTGGGCGTTTGTGTCCTATTTAGTTTGTATGAATTCAGTGGAAAGTTTTCATTATGGTATGATACACATGTACTTCACATGCACACGTATCTTACAGTCAAATGAGCTAAACGACTAAAGCAAGTAGCCGTGGTGGTAAGGAGGCTTGGTGATTGTCCGACTAGTTCTGATGCCTCTGCATCTCATCAGGGACTGTTGAAAAAAACGGGTTCGCCTGTTTATATACTATGTTCGGCTACCGTAGTTACTACGTAAAAAGCGTGCTTTTGTTTACGTGTAATAGTAGCTTGACGTTCATATCTTGGTTGATATGACGTGATTTCAAAAAGATCTCTTTTTGAAAGGAATAGTCTTTCCATACAAGGAAAGGCTGGTCTTTTCAGCTGGCTGGGGTCAGCTGGTGCATTAAATCAGGCATTATGAAATTAGAACAATCACAATATTGTTCCAATAGCCCTGGATAGGGGCTACTAAATCGACTTTTAGTTTCGATTTAAAGAATGTTTGCAGTTTTTTTCTTGGTTTAACACTATATGTGTAAAATGGAGTGGAAATAACATGGGGAGGTGAGCTAAGACAATAAAAATATGTATATTACAGTCGCCAGATAAACGAGATGATACACACATGGGCTCTAAATTATGTTATTCATATCAGTGTCTGGTGGTGTAATTGAGGGTGGTACAAAAATAAACCATGGGGTAAATTTCATTGTTCTTGACTGTGTACATCAATTGATTATTGAGTCTTTCAAATGAGATGCCAACAAGTTAACAGGGAACAGAGACTTTGCTAACAGCATGGTATTTTGTGTTACATGCCTTTGTGTTCAGTGTGGTGCCAAATATTAGATAACTCTTGTATATATACACAGCAATTGTCAGGAGATTTGAGTTTATATGCAGTTGTCAGGGATTGAGTATAATATTTGGAGTGGATGCTTGTTTGATCTGCTGTGTGCAAGTTTTTACATGTAATATTGTGTATCACCCATGCCTGAGACAGCCTTTTAAACCTTTCCTCCTTAAACCAGCTACATGTAAAACCAGCTGGTGGTCAAATGTCGTCAGCTTCAGTATTTCCAACTTATTTAATTTGACTGAGAATTGTGGATAAGACCTGTCAAGATTGCATGACCCAGGTCAACAGCTTTCCTGTGCATGGGTTTGGTACTAAGTGCTGTGGAAAGCTGTTGACTGAGTCTTAATTCAAGGGGAAAGGGTTAATCTCCAGAATGCTTAAGAACTCGGTGCACCGCATGGCACTGATTTGGTTGCCTTCTAAGCAGTCGTGGAGCTTTTAGTGCCACAATTGGCAGCAAGGTCAACTTTCCAGAAGATGGCAACTTGCCCACAATGTTGTCACATGCTTCCAGCAAGCAATTAGCCATGGACAATTAAAGCCAATTATCACATACTGTACGTTTCACAGTGGTACCTCATTTGTATGTCAATGCTGTCATTATTAGGTGCACAAAATGCTGCTATCCCAATCACGACCTGAGACAAGGCCAGATTGTGCTGGCAACATAAGCTTTTTTGTTCTTATCATAACCCACTGGGGACTCTGTGAACAGATTTCCATGGTACACTTAGGGTACCATGGTGCCAAGATAACCTGCCAGGTAACAGATTTGCTTGGCACACTCTAGGTACCAGGGTACTAAGATAAGCTTCCAGATTACTACCTTGATCACTCTTGATAAAAAAGGAAGTAGTTGACACTTGACCTTTTGTGACAAGAGATTATCATCTGCTTGGATTAGTATTCTGACTACAAAGGTTAGTACCATGCTTGTTGTATCCATCAAGACATCTGTATCATGCCAGAAGATTTTCACTGTTTCGTAAGGACAGGAGCTGAGATCCTGGCAAGAATCAATGTACAGGTCGCATATTCTAATGTCCTGCAACTGAAAGTTGTCACCCACTTACTTTTTTTTTGAACAGTAAATGAACAACTTGCAGGTTACCCTTACGTGTTTTGCAGTATGCACCAAACTTGTGTGATTTAGTTGGCTGTAATAACTGACATCAAAATAAATACACTGTTGGTTTGTCAAATTTGTTGTAGTTGATTATTGAGTACAGTGGTCCCCCTCTTATAAGGCCATGCCAATTGCACCAGAAAGTGGCCTTACAAGAGGGTTGGCCTCTCTTGAGGGGTAAATAAAATGAAAATGTGATCCTAAAACCACATGGAAAAGTAGCCTCTGGTGCGAGGGACCTTATAAGAGGTGAACCACTGTAATGTGAAAAGGGTGCAAGGTCCTAGGTTGACCCTTTCCTGCCAAAATTGCCAAAAAGTACATGGACGTAAATTGTCTGCCTGAATGTTTTCACTACAATCTCTCATTACTAGAAAACATTTCTTGCTGAGATTTCCATGTCAGTCCATTCATGATGGCATGTCCTAGGTCAGTCGCATTCCTTGGTGAGGGTAGTCCAATTGACCCACCTTGTGCCAAGGAAAGCTATTGAGTATCCAACTCCAGCCAGGAATGGGTTAATAGTCGTATACGTATGCTTGGAATGAAGCCGTGTTCATTATATTTATATATCCACTTTGCATCCTAGTTCGTCTCTGTTCACCAGATAGACCTTTTTTTGCTCATGATGGTAACGTTAGAATATGTACATATTATGTATATTTAACTAGAAATTGTATTTCAAGATCATTGAATTGAGAGAAAACCACCTTTCGGTGGAAAACCACCAGTTGAAGAAAGTCCTTACCCCTCATATCTACAACATACAGTTAAGCCCGCATTAAACTTAACTGTCACCAAACGCATCAACCTTTTGCCACCTTTTCCCAACCTTTTGATTAAAAGGCAAACCTTTTTCAAACCCATTTCTAACACTTTCCAAAGCATTTCCTCCTATTGCATTAAAACGCTTTTAAACTTTTCTCTAATGGTTAACAACCATTTCACATACTTTCTCGACATTTGCAACCATTTGAAACCTTGTGCCAACCTTTTACAACCTCTGAAAACCCCAGTACAACACTTTGCAACACAAAAAAATGCATTTGGCTGTTATGTTTTAGATGGGCTCAGCTGTACTTCAAGGCAATGTCGTATTATGAACTTGGTACTGACAAATTTATTCATAATGCTGTGCAATTGTTACAAATGAATGACAGTGAACAGCATACTCGCCCTTTGAAGTACCTCCATTTTTCAGACTCCTGAAAAACAGTGAAGCAATTTTAAACATTTTATCATCAGTATGTTATTTCACCTTTCATTGTGACAATATTCTAAGTACAAGGCTCCTGTCAGTAAAGTAAGTTATTTCCTTTGCATTACTTAGCTCATAAACTGACAGAAAACAAATGTACATAGATCAGTTCTTTAACATCTTGGAATTGCAGCACACTCAAGCATAATGTAATATGCATAGTGTGGGGATTTGTATGATCAAATCATTGTGGGTGCATAGTTGGAACACATAATTTGCATGACCCAATCATGATCATATAGTCCGTGGCACAGTATTTGTATACATTAAGTCAAGTGGTTATTTATTCTCAAAACAATTTTCCATTTTTCCGTGAAAAGGTATTGCTATCAAAAATTCATCGACTTTCTCACCCATTAAGTAGTTGAAGTGTGTCCTTCAATGTGGGGGGAGGGAGGGGGTCCCTAGTACGCCGATACAAGTAATATTTTTTTCCTGGTACAAGGTACGGAAAATTAGAAAATGTACAAATAATGGTTGGTACTAAGTACGGAAATTAAAAAGGATTCCAGTACGTAAGTACGGCAAATTAAAATGCCCAGTACGCCAGCACGGAAAAAAACCCCTTAACCCTCCACCCCACCCCACCCCCACCCCTTCAATGAGGGCAATTTACAGAAGTTCTGTACATTTGGTGAAAAAATCCTTCACTTTCAGTCTGTGGTGCATACACTTAAGCCCGTTCTTTGTGAAGTCACGTGATTTTTGAAGGAATGTGGTCTCTACAGCAGGCTCCAATGTATTATTTACGGTTCATGTGGCAGTTGCAGACAACAGGGAACACGTGTACTGACCGTGTGTGCATTGATGGGCTGAGCCTTATGTGTCATTATTGGGTATTCACACAGACTCTACAAACTACGTCATAATGTTCATAATCTTGTCCAATTTTCACATTCCGTGCAGCATGTGTGAAGCACGCAATAACAAATGTTCAGAAGGTGACCTTGCGGTGTGGTATTTTTAGACACTTCCTGCAGCAAACAGGACGTACGCCCCATGCAGTCTCATACTAGTTTTGGATTGAGAATGCAGGCACCCGTAATTGGGAGGGATTCCCACATTCATTGTACAGGTTCATTTTGAAAGCTGAATATGTTGGCATTTATGTGTTGGTCTTTGGTGACCGTGAACTCAATCCAGTGTTCTGTACTCATGGGACACAAACTGAAACAATGACATTCTTCGAGTTTGTGTCCCTATTTGATAACCTGTCATACAATGCCAAGACCACTTGGGGTCTGTTTGCTCTTCTCATAACCAGTTTCGGGCTTGGTTAGACTTTAGTGATGAAATTCCAATGGAAAACCATGTGTCTTGAACGCGCGAGCCTAAGTCAGTTTCTTGCAACTTGTAGTACCTGAAAAAGCCCCCATCTTGAGAGCAGGCTCCTTTGTAATCTCGATAAATGTCTTCTTGTAAGGAATTGAATGTGTAGGCCTGGTATTTAGGCCGATCACAAGGATTTGTGTTCTATGTCATTACTGTCGGATAGGAAGCCTATCAATGGGCCAATACCCCTAATATAAACGCAAAGTATTATCGAGAAGTGTTCTAATGATGTGAAGCGTTTGCGCGATGCCGTTCTTTGGTATTAGCAAGGATTCATTGTATGAGTAGTCATGACACTTGGTAAACAACTGAACGCAAGATAGTAATATATATATATATATATATATAAAATAGAATGAAAAAAGCTGTGGTACTGTAAAAAAATCCAAAATAACCTTTAAGAGATCAGGAGGTTAACAACACCATTATTCCTTATAATTGCAATTCCGAGCATATAAAATGTTGCTGCATTGTAGGTTTTTCGAAAAGAACGAAATGAAGCGATAGCAGGGACCGTTTAAAAGGCATCGAGTGCAACCTTGGTTTTTAAAAGTGAAGTTACACTTTGATACTTGTACAAAGTAGCATACAGTGAGCAAAATAAAGAATACACTGTTTATTGCCAGTGACCTTTCCTCCATCCTTTAATATTGTGTACCACCACTATTGTCCAAGAATATGTTATATAATCACCGTGATATCAGTCCTTTCCTTGCACATGAAGTGATATATATATATATATATATATATATATATATATATATATATATATATATATATACATATATATCAGTGAAGAACGTCAGCAGTGGGGTTAAGAATTGGATGTTTTGTTGGCTGTGAATTAACCTTGAGTAATTTTTTCTTGTAAAGCTATCGGATAAAATGCAGTACTTGATGTGGCACATCTGGCATTTGGGCCCGGAACGGAAAATCGTGTGACAAATCACTTGATTGTCCACTGGAGTGGTAGCCTTGATTTGATCCATCTCAAACTTGGTCACTGTAATTGTATTGGAGCAGACTTTACAGGTACCTAGTACCGCATTACTTTCACGAAAAGTGCTATGGATCTTGAGTGTCAATATATACTGAGAAACGGTACAATGAAAGGCCTGTTAAACTGAACAGTGTATAATTTTACAGCGTATATGTTGTTAAGTGCCTGCTCACATGTGCTTCTTGCGACGGAATAAAGATACCAAAGTTAGATTGCCACAACGTGTTCAGAGTTTGTGTAGTGTTTGTCTAGTTGTCCCAGAAACATCTTGGTTACATTTTTTTTGCAGGATATAGTTATTATTTACATGTGTACAACACAATGTACGTATGTATGTATGTATGTATGTATGTATGTATGTATGTATGTATGTATGTATGTATGTATGTGTCACTAGGAGAGCCCAAACGCCACGAAAAGGCCATCTTAGGCGCTTCTTGCCGAGAGATGCCAAGAAAATTTGTACAAAATCATATTGTCGGCAATTTTGCCAAGAAAAGCCAAGAGAAGTAAGTTTGTTTTCTCTCGGGGTTCTTCGTCAATTTTACTGAGGTCTGATGAAATGCTGTCTCCCTTGGGCGTTTCTCGGCTTGTTTGCCGAGACACGCCGAGGTACCTTTCTACCCTATTCTTACCTCGGAGTTTCCCGGCAAAAATGCCAAGAAAAGGATTTTTGTACAAGTTTTGAAAGGCCCTTTAAGAACAAAAAAAAAAAAAAAAAAAAAATTGGCCTGAACCCTTGAAAAAAGGAATGTAGAAGAAGGCATGACTTACAAATTAAAGTAAAATAACTGTGGGTTACGCAAGTTTCTGCTTACACAGATGGTAGATTTTAATGAAAAGACCCATAGTAACATACTTATTAAAAAAATAAGCTGGAAAAATACCAAATAGTAGACTACAAGAGTGAATGTTACATTGACAGGTAAGATTATCATATGTACTTGTTCCTGTGGTGTATTAGCTTAGAAAATAAATATTCCCTCATACATTTACATATATCCTTTTGTTCTTTTTTCAGCATGTATAGGACCCTCTTGGTGTGCGCTCATGCCTCTCCTGTTGATGCATTCCGTATAATCAGGTGAAAATGCCATGTACTTGTAGACGTCACCGATTCTTGGTAACACGCTTCTAAATAACATCTATTAGCCTGTTTAACAGTGACAGTTTTACAAAACATGTACATTCACAGTGGACGCTGATTGTGAGACCTACATGAATGACGAGAGATGTTTTTGTTTACAGTCTCATGCCACTTTGTGGTATTTTTTGTCAAATATACCTTAATTTTAAGATCACCTGCAGCATAAACCACAGTTTGCTGGCAGTGGGGATGGTCTTATTTGAAAGGTACCACAATTTTTATACTTTAGCAAGAACTTTTGAAATGCAGGTAACGACATACTATTTCGGGTTTTGCCTCATTTTATATATCAATACTGGGGAGTATGAAATGTTCCTGTATAAATCTGAATGAAGGGTTTGCATCTCTCATATTCCTTGACTTTGTTAAAATGTCACTTTCTAGCAGGTATCTGTGATTCTCATCAATAGTGAAGTACAATCATTTATGTTCTACAATGGAAAAATGGTGTCTATCATGTTTTTGTTTAAAAAAAAGGCACTACCAATACTTCTCGTAAATATCATTTTCTTAGAATGTTGGAAACCGACAAGCTATTCAAGTCTCCAATCTATACCACGGTATTTCTCGGCAAAAATACTGAAAAAAGCCGAGATGTTTTTTCACTCTATACATTATCTGGGTATTTTTGCATTTCTCGGCATTTTTGCCGAGAAACGCCCATGTAAGAATAAGGGAAAAAGATACCTCGGCGTTTCTCGGCATAAATGCTGAGGAACGCCGACGGAAAACAGACAAACTTGATTCTCCAGGCGTTTCTCGGCTAAATTGCTGGAGAGGCGGAGATAAGATCTTTTTTTGTACTATTTTCCTCCGCATTTCTCGGCAAAAAGCGCCGAGGATGGCCCTTTCTCGGCTTTTTGGCTCTCCCATTGTAAGTAAGTAAGTAAGTAAGTAAGTAAGTATGTATGTATGTATGTATGTATGTATGTATGTATGTGTGTATGTATGTATGTATGTACGTGCAGTCTGTACATTTTAAAAATAGATTATGATATGCATGGCAGTGCGATTGGTATGCCAGCCGATTTTATAGATCATTTTGTTCATATTGAGATTTGAGGATATATTTTGGTAGAAATGTTGTCTATCATATGTTCAAATTTGTTAGTTCTAGCCCCAATACAAAATGGAAAAATAAAAAAAATACTTTTGATGTTAACATGGTAGTAAATGGACCGTGTTAACCTTTGGACCTTGATTAATGACAATAGATATCTGCTCTAAAATGTCCGTGTCGAAAGGAATTTTCTTATTTTAGTAAAATATAAACTGATTCACTCTGAACATTCTATAGAACAAAAACGTATCAATATATACGGGGTCACTCAACCGTCAAGATGGGCCATTTTGATTCAATACATATCAAAATGGATAACTTTTATGTCAAATGTATTAATTTGGCAGATTTATGTGTATAGTATGAACTTATTTACTAATACTGCAGATATTGGAAGGTTCGTCTGCGAATATGAGTTTTATTGAATTATCTAGGTCTATATCACGAGATGTGATAGGTCATGACCTTGCCGGCAGGACTATAAAGGGTAATGATTTTTTAGCTCAGATGACTTGTCAGTCACGTGAGCAAAAAGGATGGTCATCCATCCGCCCGTCCATAATTCACGTTTTCGACTTCTCCAAAACTGTCATCCAGATTCACTTCAAACTTGGTGGTAATGTATCTTGTGTGGGTCTCTACCAAGTTTGTTCAAATGGTCACACTTCAATTTGTGTGTGTGTGTTTTTTAGGACAAATCTTAAAAAATCTTCCCCCAAACCGCTCACCAAATTGCTTTGATATCAAAAAGGAACACTAATAGGGACTCATAGTTCTTAGATAATTCATCAGGTGGCGCTGGAATTGTTTTTTTCTTTTTTTTTATGATTTGTTTCTATGCTTTCGTTTTTTTTCGACTTTTTCTTCACAACTGTCACTCATATTAAGCTGAAACTTGGTGAATATATTCCCTGTGAAATGGTTAAACAAAGTTGATTACTAGGTGGTACGTGTGAATTTCTATATTTTTGGATTTTTTTTCAATCCGGGTGCTTATCGGTTAATACACCTGTCCTATTGATTACTTTGTAAGACAATGGGCATTCAAACGCTAATTCACATTTTGCACTTCTTCGAAGACACCATCAGACACTTGGTATCAATATACCTTGGGTGGCTCTCTACCGAGTTTGTTCAAATGGTCACGGTCCAGTGATTTTTGGACTTTTTATTTATTTATTTATTTATTTATTTATTTATTTATTTATTTATTTATTTATTTATTTATTTATTTATTTATTTATTCATTCATGCATTCATTTATTTATTTATTTATTTATTTATTTATTCATTCATTTTTTGAAATCTGAAAAGGAAAAGTTTTAATGGGAAAGTTTTACACATGGGAATTTCTTGTAATGCGTATACCGTTACTTTAGTAATTTTGACCAGATTTGTGTCAAACTTGTTTGGAATGTCCTTTGATAAGTGTCTACCTATTTTGTACAAGTGGTCATGCTCCAGTGATTGTTATACCTTAACCTCATCCCCAAGTGACATTGTGTCCAGACAAACCTGGAGAGTAAGACAAACAAGATTGGCTTCTTCAAAAGAGAATAGCGGTGCCAAATGGGCAAAAGCTATTAAATTGCAAGAATGCAAGTATTTCCAAGCTGTAGCTTGGATAGGTAAAATAATTGAAACCATCATTAAAATATAGCTGAATGAGTGACTCATGATTCTTTATTTAAAAGTTTTATTTTTGTCGCTTCCTAAAAGAACATGTTGGAAAACGTATGAGGTGGATCGGCTATTTTCTTCACGTTAAGAAGCAAGAGGTGCAAAATTACCAAACATGGGCCCCCAGGACATTCAGTGTCATGTTTTTCGATTAAAGCCTTAGGGAGTATACAACTGGAGTTGTCACTAGACACATCTATATATTATTCAATATGTAGATCAATAGGTCACTTTTAAATGGGGCAAAGAAAGACAGGTTCACCAGGTCACTAGTAAAGAGAACACTTCAATTGAATAAGGATGCACAAGTTTTTTCTTCACTTCCCACCGCCTACCAGTGAGATTGTCGGCCAGAAAAATAAGGATAGCATGGATTCTGTATCTGGAACATTCCTAAGAATGAGGAAAAATATTTTGCATGCATAAAGATCAACACACAAGATACCATAACATTAAGTTATTCACAAACAAAGCTCACTAAACCACCAGCGTACTTTAGTGGCAGTTATACACTGTCATTATCATATTTTTAGTCATAAAATGGTGTGAAAATTAGAAAAAAATATGAAATCGGATTCCTCTAATTCCAGAGGTACGAATATATTTTGGTAATCTCAAACTCGAAGTAAAAATGTAATATATGTTATAATGTTCCTACCTATCATCACTTGTTTTATTATGTTTTTAAAAAAGTCACTATTATGAATTTTATCATCACTTTACAGTGGGACTATTACATACCATTGCACTGCATTTTGATTTTGAGGTTGTGACATACAGATAGGCTCGGGAGAGAGAGAGAGAGAGAGAGAGAGAGAGAGAGAGAGAGAGAGAGAGAGAGAGAGAGAGAGAGAGAGAGAGAGAGAGAGAGAGCGAGCGAGAGAGAGAGAGAGAGCTTATTTTTTGTAATTGGGAGTCATACGTAGTGACAAATTTGTATGTCTTTGTAGAGATAACATCATTTAAGGATCATGTGTACTGTAATGTGCAAAATAAGTACCTAATCATTATCTTGACCCTTAATCATTTACAAGCTTAACCATGCATGGAAAATTTAATAACCTCATATTAATCGTTAATTTTGAAAACGTTTAACTTCTATGATTATTTTTCATAGGAATCCTTGCAGCATTATAGTCCCACGGACACGTCCCTTTAAAAGTTGGGAAAAACACTGTATTTTATGTAAATGATTTAATTCAGAACCAGTATAAGAAAAACAGTATATTGTGTAAACAGAATCCACATAAACACTGCATTTTAATTGTGTACTAGATATTTGGTAGAAACCAAGAGGCCTCCAATGTGGACATAATTTTTGATCTACTGACCATATTAATCGACCCGATTACTTAAACATAAGGGTATTGAACAATGATGTTGTCGACAACATTCCGGCCTTTCAGATACCGGGATGAGGCTTGTACATCGTCACGCATGCTGAAACTATTGTTTGATAAATTTTTGACAATGGTGCTGTGGTAGGTTGAAGTAGACCAGGATCAATCTTATTTATTTACACCTGACAACACAATGCATGGCAAATCAATGAAGCTGATCAATTGGAAATAGGCGACACCAATCAATATATGATATATATTCGAATCAGAACACTAGTAACAAATTCTGTCGCATCAGAGCCTTGTTCAAATTGCCCTGAGTCTTTTCAAACTCAATAGTTGACATTACACCAAAAATTGTTTATGAATGCTGCCATGGTTCTCCCTATAAAGAAACGCAATTAAGTTTGACTTTTTTCCAAAGACAAAAAAACAAATCCAGAAATCAACTCACAAGAGGAGCACCCTACTGAAAATACAATATCTAAAATTTGACCAAGAGTTGCAAAATTAAAAGGTACATATTTGTAGAATGCCTGTGGCATCAAAGACATCCTGTAATACCGGATTGAAAATATTATTTCTAAACCTTGAGCAAAAGTTGCAAAATTAAATGTTGAATTTTTGTGTGTGAAAGACTCTTGCAGCCAGGACATCCTATAGCATGTATAAAACCACGAATGAAAGTGTCATTTCAGTAGAACAATATCTGCGCCTTTGCAAAACCAGGGAAATAACGAAATGTAGAAACTATGTTTTCAAGACATCCTTGTGATTTTAATTTCCACAAAAACTCTAGATGGAGTATTCAGCAGCTGGAATATATTTGACCACTTCCTTCATGAACCAGCCAAAAGTAGCATGTGGTCAAACGTCGTGAGCATCAATGATTTTGACTAATTTGAAAAATGATGAAAAAAATGATTGCTATTGTAGGTGAGTCCAGTCAATATATGATATTCCTGGTCAACGGATTTTCCCGGTATGCTTTGGATGCTTACCCCATGTCAAAGAAAACGTTTGACTCAGTCTTTATATCAACCTCATTGCTCAATAGCTCAGAAAAGCATTAACTGTATTCATAAACTTCAACACAACAATAGCAGCACAGACATCCAAAAGTTATCAAAACATCAACATTGATCTTCTAATACCATGGGGCAGCCTATAACAGTAAATCACTACTCTAGTGCTTTTGAAGGCAATGCAGTAACATTACAAAACTTGACTGAAGTTGACGAATTAACACATTTGTTTGATTGTTCGTATTGCTTTGCACATAAATGCACTAATTGATATCTTTGCTCAATTTCTACAGAGTTATCAAGGAGCCCAACGTATATGTATGCTTAACATCTTTTGACCAGTCTATCTACACACTCTTTTGCCTGGCACAACAGGCTTAACTATTCACTGACCATTCTTGAATACGTTGTTCAATCATATGGTGCTAGTTTTAGACCATCCTGAAATTTGGAGATGGGTTGCAACTGGAGATTCTGTTGTAGCAAAGAATACTCGTCTCTTTACCAGCATTGAAATTGACCAGGTCAAGGAACATGCGAACAAATCGTTAAGGATGGAGGTATTCGAGGCATCACAAACAAATCTACTATCTTTCTGAAATATTACCATGGTGCATCTGAGCATAGAAATATGTAAATAAACAGAGAAAGTTTCAAGCAAGGTTAATTTTGGGGGCCGAGACCATTTGCCATGAACCAAACCCGTATATCAGGAGAAACCTGTGGAGTCTTTAATACATATCATCAAGCCATACATCTCTTTCCATGATAGACCAAAAAATTGTACAATGTTATGATAAAGCAGGTAAGGTGACAAGAATATTCATTTCAGTATCTTGAACTTAAAAGTTTGTGGGATTAGATGAAAAAGTTAACATTTTATAAGGAGGGGTATTTTGCAGTAGATGAAGAATGTGATATCTGATGCAGCCTTTTTTCAATATACTGTTTGATGAGTCACTTAACGCTAAAGGCTCCCAAGACTAGGTACGAACACCGAAATTGCCACAGGTTCAGAGGAAAGTTCTACTTAAGCCCATATTTGACAAATTAGGTGCTGATAGAAAATTAGCCAAGCCTGGCCTATATGCCATTACAGACACAGAACCAACCGACGAAATCTGTGCTGTGGGCAAGAGGAGTGCATTAAAAATGATGAAGGTACCATGTCATCTAATTACTGTTCTAATATATTTAGCAAAGGGTGTAACGCCGTCAAGTCATATCCTGTTGTGAAGAATATATATGAGCACTAATTAGAAGCAAAGCATTGTGCGTTACTGTGATGGAATAAATTCTGATGGCTTTCACCAACCAATTTAGTTTAAGCAACTGCACAACCCATGTTCATATATTGCAACCAATTTGAGATACAGTGGTCAGAAACTACAGTGTGGTGATACATTTTGTAACAATAGAGTCCAAACGTGTCCCAAAGCATCCAAAATGCCGTTTTTGTAGCAACACTGCATGTCAAACTCGACTCTTCTGTCACTTGTCGTTACACCAGGCGGCTGGCCCAAGCAACAGATATATAAAACTAAAAGCAACATGCATGTGACTGACCATACACATTGTTTTACTTTGTGATGTTAAGTCACAGAATCAGTGATGTCATGAGGCTCTAAAATCCAAAACGTATAGCATCAGGGACATGTTATGGAGATATTTGTTTCTCTTATTAAAAAGGTTAGTCCATTATTTTGCATAAAGGGATGGAAACGTATGTGCAAATTGGTCTTATTATACATTATTATATCCATTGTTGAATGGCTTTTTCATTTACAGCATAAAACATGTATCTCTCAAGCCCTGCATCCACTGGCTTTATGTATGTCGACTTCAACTGTGAATAAACTACGTTTGACAAGAAGTTAATTGGGTCTGCCTGTGTAAGAGTTGTCAAGCACTAACAATGTTTGCCCTTTGAAAGAATTTACTACATACCTTACCTGAGACTGATGTCAACCTATAAAGGTCAATGATGATATGTATTAGCCATCTCACATTTCAAATAGATAGCATTGTATATTTCCTGCAACAACTGGACTTAGGCTTCAGCATATCTCCAAAGCACATTTAATTCAGCAGAAAAACTTCTCATGACAACGTTTTAAGTCCCAAAATACCAAAATAATATACTCAGGCCAGGCTGGAAGAAAGAACATGCCAACTTGCATTCATTTTGTCTGAAGGTCCTGTTACCCCTGAAGCTGTAGTTGAGCTGCTCAGTGCAACAGTGGTGTCATCCAGAGCAATTAATCATGTAACAAGTTTTGCATCCTTTGGAGTTACACCAGAGGGCTATCTTGGAAAGCTAGAATAAACAAATGTATTAGTATATTTGCTGGATTATGATGTTGGGATCTATAGGTAAAGCTCCAGACCTCAAATTTATATTCTATATAACATGATTATACATGACAACTCACTATGTTGGATAAGAATGGTGCAAATGGCCACATAAATGTAGTTCAAGATGGCCGACATACATCTGAATCAAGGCTGGATGTTCTGGCTCAAAGGCTCCGAGGGCCTTTTGGCTGCAAATGTGTGGCCTGTATAAACTACAAATATAAAGACCAGCGGCACTAGGCACATCAATGCAGATGGACCGTCATGATTCCCTTGCAAACAAGGTGGAATGAAAATGAACCTTAAGAATTGGGAAGTCACTCTGTTGTTGATTAGTAGGGAATACAATAAATCGTCACACTCAAGGTACCCCTTAAACTAAGAAATCAGCTGTAAGTGAGCACGTCAGCAGCTCACATTTATGGCTCAATCGTTGGAGCGTCATAAGGTGAAGACTGCTTAGGGTGTGATTGGTGTATGATGTCAAAGTGGAAGAAAGCAGTGCTCTTTATGGTCTGAAGTTTCTCACGTCTCGTACAAGTATAAGACTTTATGGAGCCAGTTGATCATGCTAAAGTGATGGAAAACCCTACACAGGATATGGCTGCACTTGATTTTCTTCAATAAAATGCATATTATCTGCAAAATAATGAAACTTCGGGGAATTCTCCGCCATGAATAAAACCTTCATAATTTAAACAAATACAAACTGAAAAAAAAAACCGCAAGCGAATATTTTTCACAATAGTGAAATTGAAAAAAAAGTCTCCATGAAATTCTAAGGCTTTTCAGTGAGAAAATATGTCGCTTAAATAAGAATTAATTGAACACGTATATCACTTTTGTAGAATTATGTTTCGCTTGATTGAAACTGAATAACCCATATGCTGGTGCAGTTAAATAATGAAAATGTGAAAGTTGGAACTTGGTAACCGTAAAGTGAAATTTCAATACCCTTCAGTGAAAATTGATTTACATGTGCGGAAAGCTATTTCACTGTTAAATACAATATTAAGTAAAACCGAATATTAACTACGTGCATTTCCAATGGTGGTTTTATTGTAGATACCGTCAATTTAAGCATCAGAGTGAAAGCCCAAGGAAAGTGTTTGTTAGAGTTTGTGCCTGGATAGATAGTCCCGAATATTTGCCACTTTGAGTGATCAACAGGTTTTTGGACACTTTTCAGCTTCCAAGTTTCCATGAAAATAACACTTCTTACGGAAAAGAGAAAGGGTTGGCATACTTGTACAAACTGTTAAAGCAAGCTTAATCACGAATAATAGGAGGATTTTCCACTTTTATCTAACTCAAAAAGGGTAAGTCTTGATCTAAAAAGAGTAAGGCTTTGCAGGTCTATAGTGGAAATATAATTGCAAACACCAATCTTTTATTTTATTAACATAGATGAATGTTTTGAAATTGGAAATCTTTGTCATTAATTTACATTTTCATTTAGTGGGATTGGGTCCTCCAGGTTCTGCTCAAGTGACATTGTATAAATACATAAGAATTACTCACCGGTAAATTGAAATGTAGTGTGTAAGGTTATGCATTAAATGCAAGCTTAATTAGACCTCATTTAAAGTGACCAAATTCGCTCAAGTGAGAGTGAGTGCTGTTTATATGAAACTGAATTAGTTTATATGAAAAGCAATTTTACCAAAATTAAATGCATGTTTTGTTAGATATAATTATGACTCACTTCAGTGGAATTTTTTAGATGAAATTAAATTTCATTCATTTCATGTTTAGTATATAAATAGTAGTAAAACGCTGTTCTTGTAGCTGTTTTCTAATCCACTGCCTCGCTTGTCATGAAACTTGGCGGGGATCTCTGTCCATTTTGCTTAGTAAGTCAAAAATAAGTCCTAAAACAGTTATTTATGTGCTTGAATTGTTGCTTTGAAATGACTCAATGGTCCATCTTGGAGGCTCTTGTTCTTGTGTTCATCTGATTGACTTTGACTTCCCCTGGCAACAGGGGGAATTTTTTTTATATATGTTTTCGGTGATCACCCCGGAGTAATTTAGGTAAGACCCTGGAATTAGGTTTAATGATTGGTCTGTGTGAAGGTGGTCTGGCACTACATCTTAGATCACATAATGAAAATCAGAAATAACTTCAAAAAACTAAATCAAGCACTGGGCATTGTGATCTATGCATGTGAATAATAATAAATGACTCTTTTTGTTGTCCAACTTGTCACTGTCATTACAAACCAGTCCTGGAGAACAGGTTTATTTTTACAAATGAGCTACAAGTCACCAAAGTGGAACCCTCATACAAGAAAAATATTAATTTCTTAAAAATTTATGGACCATATCATCACTCCCTGCCATGGTAAACTTTTGCCCCGAAAATATTTATATTCAGTTTTTGATTATTTTACATTTATAACAACCATAATGTGCTTAAAAAGAAACATTCGAATGAAACAGCAGCTCATTAGCATTTGGACAGAACCCTCCAGATTATTGATGAGTTATTTTACTCCCCCCCCCAAAAAAAGGAATAGACTTCACCTACAATCTAAAAACAAATGAAATAATATGCAAATTTCTAAAGCGGAGAATTCAAAAGAAATTGCGGTGGCCCACGTACGCAAGGTAGCAAATAAGGTATACAAAGTGAGTAGTGTGTTTAACAGACGTATAAATACATGCCACCTAATGCTATGTCATTGATTCAAAGCTGTTCCTTTTGTTTAATATATTGAGTATTTTATTCTTGCCTGGGATTCTGATGTCAACATATGTTCCTTACACAGGAAGAACCCATATTCTGTGTTTTGAACATACGGAACCACACTTAAAAAAATAAACATCATAAAAATGACTGAGACTTTTCAATTTCAATCAATCAAGTTTTATTATAAATATGTTAAAGGTGATTAACCACAACACTTTTACAATTTATATACAGTTCCAGCACAGAATCGTCCATATTTTACACGAAGCAGAGAAAATGTTTCTCTTCCTGGACCCACCAACACTAGCTCTAAAAAAGTACAAGATACTATATCCTCTCTCTAATTAGAGCCCTTGCAGTCCATGTTGCGGAGAAATTAGAAAACCACATTTGCTCTGGCATGTCCAGTTATCATAAAATATGTTTCATCAACCAATATCAAGATGTATGTTCTATGCCAAACTGTCATATACGTAACAACCAATTTTCTTTAATGTTGCTTATGCATCTTTTCGTGTTTCAGCTATCTCCAACGAGTATCTTAAATGCAGTTCTTTGCAATTTTGTGGACAGTCAGGTTACTTTTCATGTAACTTCCTTCTTTGTTGGTCTCAATGATATCAGACTCTAGTCCTGAATTGGGTCATCCAGACATACATTTTGCTTTTAAACTATATTTAATATATCTATCGGGTACCAACATTGTTTCATATTTTCTGTATCTACAACCTGTATTACTCGTCCTTATGTGGATCTGTTACTAACTCTGTACTAGTTCTTTGTTTACCCGTGTAACGTCTTATTTGATTATAAATGTAACGTAGAGGACCCTCCCACTAAGAGATAACTCCTTAATATTGGTGCCCAGCAATATAACTTTCTCTGTCTTGTTATATTTTGTATTGATTCATTTGAAAGTTGCTGTTATTTGTGGGTCGATTGGATTGCCTTGGCAGAAAAAATCTACTATCTATTGATTCCTCAGTACAATAAATCCCTATATTTATCTACCTGGTGATATCTTCGTCTTAGAACTTGGTATGGAAAAGAAGATCGATTGACATGATTGATTGTATGCGCTCCTTGCACTATGGTTCTAATAAATCTTTTTATCTTTATCAGCATTGCGTAAGACCGATCATTTGACAGCATAACATAGGACAAAGCGAAATAGGTCTGTTTCACATTTATGAGCGTAGAATCGTATGTATCACATGGAGAATCACGCCCAGCGTGGTAAGGCATAACATTCAGAATCATATTGCTTAGTTTTTTAGTTTAAATTCCCGTCAACTAAACGTTAATGATGAATAATGAGTTTGTTTACTGAATGTACTGCAATTAACTCATTAGTATTATTAAATCCTTGGTAAATTGTCCTCGTGAATATAGATTATCCAACCAGTATTGACTTTTTTGTAATTCAAATGTAGAAAATCCAAATCTGCATTATTTTGTAAATTCTACATTGTTTATTTATGTTGCTGTATGAATGAAGAATGTCATTCATATCTTAATATGTGATTCGACAATCCTGAAAGACATGTCTCCTTAAAATAGTTTGGCTTCTCAAATTTTGGACAAGCAAGAATCCTAAAGGACCTCTTTCAACTTGGGATTTCCAGCCTAAACTGTTGAAGTGCACATCCGGTCATGCAGCACTCAGTCCATTATGACCAAAAACATTTTATTCCAAAACTGTTCTCGAATGGGAAAAAGGTGAATTCGTTCAATTCCTCCTCCTCCTCTGCTGGAGTTGTCGTGTCTGAACGAATTGATCGGTCATGTGAGGCCTGTGCAGGACCAGCATCTGAAACAAAATGAAACATTACTTAACGCTTAAAGTGCTTATCACTGATACAGTTGTTTTCTCATTACCATTTAACATATAATAGTTAAAAGATTCAAATTCCTCATGTAGATACCTTTCATTCAAATACCAGCAAGTCTATAGTAAAGCAAAAAGTAGTCATAGTCAACAGCTTTCCTCGGGACACTTTGCGCGTATTGCACGCAAAGTGTCCCGAGCAAAGCTGTTGACTCAATCTTAAATCAGTGCTTTCAGGGTTAACGAATTTGCTTTGTACCAATGACAATATATTCTTGACGTAACACTCAAGAAAGGTTTCCTTTATTCTATTAAAAAGTGGTGGTATATTAATATGCCCATGACCGTTAAAATCAAATTGTCATGTTCTGGCACTTAGCAGATAACTATTAGAACATTAAATTTGTTTACTAAGACTCGTAATATTATGGTTTTAACGGATAGCATTACATGGTTTTGATAAATGGAATAAAGAGGATTTTTGATAATCCACGTCCGTTTGCAACAAAGGAACCTTGTTTGTGTGTTTGGTGCGACTGACAGTAGTTATTGCTCATTTTAAATATTCCCGAAGAGAAATGGGAGTCCAAACGATTGTATGCAGTTGTTGGGTTGCTTTTTATATGTTACTTGTCTTTAGTGCCCATTGCACCTTTGATATAGTGCATTGGGAAATATACATCCATGAGTTTTCCAATATCGATTATTCCATGCCCCTATGACGTAATTTTACAATACAATTATATGCTAGTTATATCTTGATGTTGTGAGTATACGATACTGCAACTGAAATGCCAGACTTCTAATCACGCAAATTATAATGAAACACCTCATTTAAAATCGATACACTGTACATATCATCCTTGAAGATTGATTATTTAGTTCATTTTTATGGATATATATATATATATATATATATATATATATATATATATATATATATATATATATATATATATATATATATATATATATATATATATTATATATATGTATATGCTCATGATTGCATTATAGTATTGTGCGAATATTTGAAACAGTAACTTGTCACTTTTTTTCTAAAGATCATCTGATAAGTCGATTTATATTTCAATAGTAAACAGTGCATTCAAGCCAAACTATTCTGGTACATCTACCGCTGCTATTGTTCTGTTGTAAATATGCATTGTAATGCATCACTTGTACATGCACTTTTAATTTATCTGATTTTAAGCACACGTTCGTCCAACAGCTTTTACCAACTAGGTGTGCACTGAGTCGTATTATTCAGCTGATAACCCTTTTCAGCCTATTAATCTGTCAGACATGCTATAACATCACCCGGGAAACTCAGTCAACCTTTTTGTGGTTGTTCCAAAATCCAGTGTTCAAATCCCACAAGAAGGCTGACAAAAATTGTGACAATTTTCGGAATTTGAGTATCCAGCTTTTGTACACTTTTCGCACGCCGCGGTCTGCGGGTAAAAAAACAAGAAACTTGAATTACCTTCTTCACGTTGGGATGATTTGGCTGAAACAAGAATGGCAAGGAAGCACATTATTGCTGTTAAAGCGACTTTCATGATTATTGAGTATCTGTTTCGTCGATAACGAGCTCCTTTGAACACATCCAGTCGGATCCAAGCAACTGAATATGTTGATTAGTACGGTGTCTTCTCTAAATATACAAATGGTGATGCATGTTGTAATACGGGCAATTAATCATTCCCCATGCTATGGATATTTGAATTTTGCTTCCTGACAGGCGATTGATGTTTTTTTTCTTTTTATGAGACATATAGCCTTGAGAAATGTGTTTCTGGTGCACATTTTAGTACACATGGCAGGATTACAAGGGGTCAAAGCTTACTTGGTCATACATACTGGAACGAAAGGGCAGTGATTGAACACTAAAAGCATGATGTAAGAGTGTCTTCCCTGATGAGTGGGAAACATTGTTCAGATTAATGGTGTGAGTAATGACAGTAAAAAGTCGGTCATTAACATTGTTCAGATTAATGTTGTGGCTAATGCCAGTTAACAGTTGCTACTCAAATCACCCCAAGACACTTGGACGTAAATTGCCATCTGCTTTACTCCTTTTAGTTAAATTTATTGTTGATAGAAAACATGTTCTGTGACAATTGTAAACAGGAGTGATCATAAATGCACGTCCCACTGCTAAAAATTTCCTTTGGGTGCAATCGCCCACCCCCGCCAAGGAAAGCTGTTCACTCAGTGTTATTCTGACTAGGGCAGGGTTAGAGCAGTGAATATAGGAAAATATAATTCTAAAAACAAAAAGACAAAAAAAACAAAAAAACAAAAAACAACCAAACAAAAACAAAAACAAAAAACAAAAAAAAAACAAAAAACAAAAAAAAAAAACAAAACAAAAAAAAAAAAAAAACAAAAAAAAAAACAAAACAAAACAAAACAAAACCAGAAACAAAAGTAAAAACACAATAACAACAACAACAACAGCTATTGAATATATATACTGTCTATTAGTCTTGCTGACTTACAAATGTTACAAAAGATAGTTTCCTCAGTTATTGGCCTCATATTTGTTTGTTTTAGGATCCATTTGCGCACGATTTCTCATGTTTGATAAGAATTTCATTATTGAAAAACACAGTTAGGCATCAAGAACCAACGTGGATTGTGTTCACATAAGTTGTCGTACATACAATTGTCTAGAACATTTTGTGCAGTTTGCAAATGGAATTATTAAATGACATTTGTTTCATAACATGCATTTTTGTATATTCTAAAGTAACGCTATGTGTCTTGAAGAAGAGTGCAAATTGGGACTTAAGACGGCAGCGTATCAGGGTGCTAATTTTCACAAATATATCCTGTTGCATGGCAGAAGCTGCAAATGGGTTACTTGTTGGACAAATGAGCAAATGATGTGCAAATAAGCTGTCAAGTGTGGCCCTCTGGTGTCGGATAAAGGTCAAATTAAGTTGTATTGTCAAAGTATTATTTCTCAAAGAATAAAACTAAATTGACATATATATATATATATATATATATATATATATATATATATATATATATATATATGTCAATTTAGTTTATATTTAGTTAATTTATATATATATATATATATATATATATATATATATATATATATATATATATATATATATATACATATATACATAAATATCAATATGAAAATTGTGAATTTGAATCTGGCTGCTGGTCAAATGTCGTCTGCTTCAGTGTGTTAAAATAATTTCAACAGTTATGAAAAATAAGCGCCCAACCCATGCCAAGGAAAGCTGTTGACGTGGGGTATGTTATCGTGGTAGATCTCATGTACAATTTATTTTTACTTAGTGCCCAACCCATTGCCAAGGAAAGCTGTTGACTCGACTCAGTCTTAATTCAGGAAAGGGGGGCTTTCCTGGCAATTACATTCTTAAAAAAGGTAAAATAGTGTACAAATATCTCTCATATCGAATAATCACACGAGAGTTTTGAACCGTCGTGGATAATTTTAAAATAACATATATCTTTTAGATCTTTTAGTTATGTTTGCATTGGTTGAATTATGACAGATTTTTGTCAATGAAGCACCTCAAGCAACCACATGAATCATGTGGTGCTGGTCCGTTTCATTACATTTCATGACTTCATTATGTGATTATGATTTGATGTGATTGTGCTTCGTGTATATGTTTAATGATATGTTAATCTGTATTTTATCTTGATGTACCTTACTTTTCCTCAGTTGTGGAGGCTTAAATAAAATTATAATTACAATTTAATACATATATTCATCATAAGATACATGGTCGACTGGCAAGAGAGGCACACGTAGGTACGTACAAACAGATGTATGTATGGCAGTGTACTTGGATACATGGGAGGCCAATTGCATACATTATATGTGCTTAGCACATTGATACAAAACCTTTTATTACAGATAACATTGCAGTCTCGACTTCAGTTTTACATTAAAGACCTATAACGTGACACATTCAAAATTGTATGAAAACTGACCCATATGGATTGTTGTTACTTAATGTGATTAAATTCAACAACTAGTTAGGTAATAATATAGTTTTCATTAACTTTAAAAAGTTTGAGTCCTCTCAGCTCAAAGCGGCCATAGTTGGCGCCTTTTTGTGAAATGGGCCGTGATGTCGCCTGGGAACAAAAAGCCAAGCAGCATGTCGACAAGGGGAGATACGACGCATGGGGCAATGACGAGGAGTTGAGCCTTTCGTGCTCGTGCGAGTTTTCTGGAAGAGAGACTGAGGAGAGGAGTTCTGATGGTGATGAAAAAAGTTTTGGCCGGGCGGGGTCATAAGATTTCAGGTGTACGTCCATACTGGCCAGAGCCACATGTGGGCATCTGTTTCCACAGATCAGCCAAGTTCAAGACAATCCATTGTGATTGGGCAGTGTAGAGTGTCAATGATACGGTGCTTTTGTTCATACAAGATACTATGCAACTAACACTTCAGCTGCAATTTTTCCTTCAAGAAATTGGAGTGCAAAAGATAAACCGCAGCCTACGCAAAATGGATCTGCCACCAGGGGCGAGAGCTGGCCTTCGCGACAGCTTGGTCAAGCGAGAAGACCATATCTCGGCAGTAAATTCGGCAATGAATTCTCCAAGAAACAGATTGACCACCGCATCGGAGACATGTTTAACAGTTGCAATTTGCTGCTGGCTCAGGTTGGGAAAGCCTTTTCTGGGGCTAAGTACAAAATTTTCAAGTCTTGTTGTATGTCTCTATATCGATGTGTTCTTTGGGATTTCTCCAATCCGTTTATCAGTAAGCTATACACTGCGTGGGGGAAAATGTATTCGTCTGTATGCTGTGAGCTTGGTCTCAATGGAAGTCGATCCAAAGCAAGTCATAGTAGTTTAACTTCCATATGTCAAAAGTACCATTTCCAGAAACTGAAGCTTGCTTTCTAGAAAAGTATGAGCTCTGCAACTCCGTTTGTATGGTAGCCCAAGAGAGCATTGATCAAGATGTATTAACATCTGCAAGCATTACAAACGAAATGATATGGTTACGTGACAGTAGTAGCAGCCAAGGAGGATGATTGACGCTTGCGCAATGTAACATGACTATATAATTACTACTGAAACAAAGGCTAATTAAAGGACCTGCTCCAAAGATTCCGGAAAATAAATAGTTATGTCAGGTCGAATATCCAGGTGCATAAAATACGCTTATGTTGGAATACTATTTCACATGAGCGCCAGATATGCCGCTTATATGCTCAAATACTTGATAGGAGTAGCTTAAGTCCATCATCTGAGAAGCTGAACTTCACAAACAAGTAGCACACATGCCAATTTTTAATATAGCCAGATTTTTTAAATGAACTGCTTGGAAAACATGATATGTTACAAATATGAGAGGTATATGAGAGATGGATTAAGAAAAAGGATAACGTAGAGCAAACAATATTACTTATTTAAAAAAAAAAAAATTATTAAGAAATTCTACTCTATAGTCAGGGAGCAAGATGGCGTCAACAATTTTCCTATAATTGCGAGAACCAAGGAAAGAGATAAAATACTTCTTGTTACTCATATTTTCTGGCCTAAATCCTACGGAAAACTGTTTTTATGCGTATATGCATGTATTATATAATTATTTTTTCTTCGTGCATTTCTTGAAAACGGAACTGTAAATTGACACATTTGTGTATCGCCATGCACGTTGGTAATGTTGTTGGCATATAGAATAGTTTTTGAAATTACTATTTTGTACCAGTCGGAGAGATGACTTTCGTTGAATAATGTTTACAACATTGAGAACATGAATTCCCTGATTATAACATACCGGTATATTGCACTCGCATATACTATGCATTATCCATGGGAGGAACATAGTTATTGTATATGTACGTACGTTAACAAAAGAGTTCGCTGGCGCTCGACATATATTTAAACTTATACATGTTTCATCCGCAGCATTTCTGAGCAGGGTGCTGTCACCCAGACATGTGATGGCTGTTACACTTCCTGCTGACTGCCCTGTTGTTTGGAATCAGTATTGTTACATCGTTATACATGTTATATATATGTGTTCACAAGACGGAGTGGCCTGATGTGACTGTTGTGCACACATGTAGTTATTTGATTGGTATTCTTGATTAAAAATGAGACTGTAGAACACTGGGGACACATTTAACATGTTGTCTGGTGTTATTTTCTTGTCAGAATTTTGTATCCTGTCTTTTTTTTAACCGTCTTGGTTGTCTGAACTTGGCCAGCCAAGGCACTGCCTAATATAATGCATATACAACTACCACTAGTCACACACGGAAGTAACACCCGTTTAGCAACTTTTAAAGCGCGCACACACACAAACACATACTCACATACAAACACACACACACACACACACACACACACACACACACACACACACACACACACACACACCATATATATATATATGTATACATATACATACATACATATATATATTTATATATATACATATATATACAACACCCAGACAAAACAGACAGTGGGGCTACGCCAGTAATATATTTTTACAAATCCCCCCCGCCCGCCAGAACTTTCATTATGCCCCCACACCCCCAAATCAGGCCCCCATTGACTTATGTGTTAAATTAGCTTCTTTCAGGAGCATGCATGAGCAGTTAAAACTGCTTGTTATAACTATCTTGTTTTCATGTTTGTGCAGATCCTGCCCTTCAATAATGCACAAAAAAGAGATGGTGACCTTACATGAACATACAAAGTCAGAATTGAGGTCAATGACTGAAATTAAATTTTTTGTCATCTACTTAAAACTTATTAATGAAGTTATATCCGCAGTTAGTGAGAATGTACTCTAGGTGAGCCCATAGGAAATCTGTGCATGTTGGACGACATTAAAATGATTTACGATGTCGAGTAGCAAATATTTTGTATTCTATATCTGCTTGATGAGTAAAGCGTTTTAATTTCATATTACGCAAGTTAATAAGGGCTTTGGATGACATTGATCTGATCCCAGTTTACAAAGCTCTTATTGTGGGTTTCAGATGTGCGTGATAACCTTAAATATTTTAAAATAGTATATTATTGCACAAGATTAAAGTCCTTTGTCACCTCTAGGCTAAGAAGGATGCCGATGACGTTCACCTAATGACCAAGGTCAGAAAAACATCATTTTGGTTAGTATAGCATGAATTCATACAGCCACAATGAATATTTTGTCTCTGCTGGATAAACGAATTTAACGTTCGGCCTTTTACATTGCACCAATGTTAAGTTCCTCATAAAGTATAAGCTAAGTTTAAGGAGGACAACGTTTTCCCGCTTTACATGGTCACCAAGATATCATTGTGTGTTATGTGTCCACATGATAACTTACAAAATTGAATATATAACACGATTATTATAATTCTCTATAAGATCTAGATGTATTATACTTATAATTTTAGCTCAGAGTTCAACTTTACACTTATCTGTTCATCTTTACTCAGTTTAAGCTGATGATGTTTTTGGGATTCAGTTTAAGCTGTGAATCTTCATGATCAACTGATCACAATCTACTCACACAGCTCATTAGTTAGTCCTCATGCTTTATTTCTAAAAGTCTCAGTGTTTGTAATTCAAGAAATTTAGAGCTGTAATTTAATTTATTTCAGCGCAAAATGGTAAACATATTTCATTATCCCATGTACATACAGATTACAGCAAGGAGAGCTGTTAGTTAAGCTGTTTATTAACCCTTTGATTGGGTTTGGAAATGCAAAGGAAGTTTAAATGTCTCATTTTCCATTCCAGAATATATTAAACTGCTCACGTACAGCTCATGAACCCCATAGTGCCATGTTTAATATGGTTTTGAAATACTTGACGTATGAATCAAAAGAACATCATTGGGAAGCAAAGTTTATGTTTTTCTTCCATTCTCCGCTTAAAGTTTTGTCGCAGGTTACAAGCTTATGTCTTGTCGAGGTCCCCTTTGTCTCCTCTGGGACATTATCTTTATATACAACACTACATAGCAGTGAGAACACGGCCCTTGCGTGTGGCGAGTTGTCTGAAAAAGTCTTAAAACGAGCTCGTTAATGTCAGATGTGTCCATATATACAATACAAGATACCCCAAATATATAAGATGCGTGTATTATATTTAATCCACACAAAAGTGACACTGTGGTGAAAAGAGAGAAAAATTAATATATTTGAGAAATGGAGCCTCAAAGCTATTAATTTTCCAGCATTTTAGTATACACCTTTATACACATACAATAGAACCACATAGTTTTGCTTAAGGAATACAGGAACACATCTGAGGAAAATATCACTTGTACCAACATATTATTTCAATCATCTATGAGTTCACAAAAATATCAATATCGGATTACCACAATGCATCAGAAGTATCAAGCTTGTGGCTGACGAACACACTGCTGACACTTAATCTCATACATGACTAGGGAACGTCCTGACAGCATTATCATAACCTTCTTTAAAACTTTGTCTGTCAGTATGTCAGTAAAGGTAAGCACAATGCATAGCTGAGCAAGAGGATTCAAATAAAAGATATAGCTGAGCAGTAGCAATGAAATAATTTGATATTTAAATCAAAACCAATTGGGAAAATCTTCCAAATGTGGTTTTGTGTGTAAAGATCAAATCAATACAGTATAAACTGGTCAAGGACCAGAAAGCAGAGTTATGGGCTACGGGTACGTCTCCAGTTTGGACATGCAGGTTATTTTTATTATACAGGCTATTCCGCACGATTAAAGAGCATGAGATGCTAAAACTATCATTTTCAGTTTGCCTGAATGCTACTCGTATTAACTGGCGGATAATCATTCTCTGATAAAGTTGCAGAGCTCTACATGATTATTTAGAGTGCAATTTTTTTTTCTTTTTTTTTCTTTTGTCCCGCAAGTTGTTTGTACCTTACTTAAAACGAATTTCCTAAAATACGTACAGAAATACAAAAAAAAAAAAAAAAAAAAAAAAAAAAAACCCTGATCGTTTTCCATTACATTCACAGGCCGAATGTATCTATCACTTAAACTGCCACACAAGCACAAAGAAAAAAATCTGCTTTCTATTTAATTCACGGACCAGTGAAACCCTTCCTTTATGTATTACGTTAAGTGCAAATTCAACAATGATAAAAGCTGAACCAATACGAAGTGAAACCCGTTCTTCAAGCTTTGTTTCCTTGCGACCCACCTTGGTTCCTGTGATGTGTGCCGATCAGTAAAGGATTTTTTATTTCTATTAAAAATAGTCCTATTTATTATAAACTCGCTGTATTTCACAGACAATGCAATCACTATTAATGACTAGTTCTGTATTTATAACGCATCAATTACATCACATTCAATGACAATGTTTTGAAAATTCCAGGTTTAAAGAGCCAAATGAATTTAATAAACGGGTCATCAATGGGAAACCTTCAACTGCAATTTCCGTCATTAGGCATGTTAACTCTCAGTCTCGAATCGTCTAAGATGCTTTACGGTTAGGGGTGGGGTTGGTTTGGGCGGTGTGGGGTACTGTACCTTTGGAGCAACCATTCAAGTATTCATGTCCTTTTTCTTTCTTATTTTAACTGAAACCTTACTAATTATATATGAAATCTAAACAAATGAGCAGTACTATGCAGATATCGAAATTGCAAAGTCAAGCTACAAAAAAAAAAAAAAAAAAAAAAAAAAAAAAAAAATACACGTCTGATACCCTCTGCGGCTGGGACACAGCTCGAGGCATTCTCACAACCCATAGGTAGTTTCTACTCCACACAGAGGAAACCAGTCATGTAGTTTTAACAGAGCATAAAATTTATTATTTAAAAAACCTGAATTTTAGTTATGTAGGCCTATCTTGCGAATAAAAAATATATAGGACAAATATATCTATGTAGTATGTAAAAAACCTTTGACATTTATATAATTTATGATGTAATACAGTGCCAGAACGTAATAAAATTGGATAAGCCATATTTTAAAACAAATTCTGGATGTCTGCAACAAAAAGTGTAAAACTATTTTTTAAAATTTTGATATTTATATATTTGTGAGCCGAATGTTTGAACATTTTATAATAATTTTTTCCAATATTAATTTCACTTTTTGAAGAGGTACATTGGCATAAAGTGTTGAAAAATCAAAAGTATGTATACTCTTAGGTTACAAATTTTTAATTTTTGAAACTAATTCCACAGAATTATTAATACTCCAGAAACAATTGATACCTGTTTACTTTTGAATTGCAGAACAGTATTTATGAAAATGTTTCTGACAGTAATTAAACAAAGAGTTACTTCCACTGATAGTTGTTTAGTGTTACAATTATATGCGTCTGCTATAAATCGAGATTTATAAGAATTTTTATGCAGCTTAGGAATGATGTGAATGATCTTTATCAGATGTTTTGATATTGCAATTTTAAACAAGTAATTTTCGTGAAAATTTAATATGTCATCTCTATGTTGGTGCACTGGTTCGTAAACATCATTACGTTTTATACCTAAATTGTTGTTTATACCTAGTTCTTTCTTTAAAACGTCAATATAATATTTTCCCAAATAATTCCAAAATTGTTACCAGCTTTGTCTACAGGACAAATGACAAATCTTTCATGAAAATCTTTCAAATGAATAGAGAGCTCTGCCTTTCAAATATGCTTGATGCAAATTTCTTATTTTTTGTTTTAAGGGCGAATAATTTATCTTTAATAATTTTGTTTTAACATTCATTGGCCAACCTTAAAATTCTAAAATATGTTTCTGTTCCATTCTTGCCCATTTGACTGAGAAAATATCTATAGATTTGCATAGAATTATATTAACGTGTTGGAAGTTTAAGGAGTGACTTTCTCTGAATTTAGTGCCCTTTTTAATTAAATTCCTTAGTTTTATGTTATCAATTATGTTGAGATCTCCCGTAAAAACAAGTGTGTGGAATGAATCTATAAATTTACAGCACCTGTCATTTGGTAAACAGTCACACATATTATTTACAAAAATATCAATATCTGAAATATTTAACAGTGTATTTTTATAGTTTCAAATTGATTGCCCAATATTCTTTCCATATTTAAAGGCGATAATTGGAGGTGTATTGTATTTACAATTAGTTGCGATCAGCTTTTTTCCAAATGGAAATTTGAAAATTGATTGAATATTAAGGTGGTCTATAATTTAATGTATGAAAGCTATACTGCAGAACAATCGGTCATAGCTTCTTGTCTTTGTACTTGGAGATTTTCTCAGTTTTGAAGTATAGGCATAATTTTCTTTTAAATTCTAAAGGTGTATTAAGGCCTACTTCCTTATTAAAACCAATACGTTTATTTAATTTAAATAATTTATGTGTGAGCTTCACTGTATATATGAATGTGTGTATGTATGTATGTGTTCTTCATTTTTTATTTTTATGCAAATAACAATAATAATGATAATAATGATAATGATAATAAGATAGTAATAATAATAATAATAATAATAATAATAATAATAATAATAATAATAATAATAATAATAATAATAATAATAAAAACAAACAAAACAATTATACATGTAACAACAATAACGATGATGATGATAAACCGTTTCCAATGGGGTCCGTATTTTGTTATTGATGTGCGAATATATTGTTAAGTGCACCAGAGTGGTGTTACAAAATAGGAATATATAAATATATATATATATATATATATATATATATATATATATATATATATATATATATATATATATATATATATATATATGAGGTACAAACCAATAGTTTACACCTCACTTTTACTTGGTAAATGGTACTTCACATAATCTACACGTGCACGTGTACGTCAGGTAAAAACGTTGTTTGCAGTAGCACATTTTATGAAGTAACTGGACATGAGTCACCTTGTTTTTCACTATTCTATAAACGCTCTTAAAACAGCAGTTTATACAACGGTTTTATGGTTGTCCCATCCTTGATTTGTCAAAATACTCGAGGCCTTTGTCGGTTGCTAGTGTCTTGGTGCTTTTGGATCATGTCCTGCCTGCCCTAGAGCAGACTGGAACACATATTGCCAAGAAAAACAACCCTAAACATCAAAGAAATGTTTTTCGGTATTTCAATAAAAGAAAAATAGTTTACGTAGATAATTTGAACTGGAAATCTGTTGGTCATGTAAACTGAAAGGATGTGGCGAAATCAATCACCATTGCTGAATACGTTAAACACTTTGATAATGAGAATACACATTGTAAGGTGTCTTTGCTTTCAATTGTTTATGAAACTATATGCTTAGCACAGGGGTGGTGGTCACAATATTTTTTCACAGCTTCATGATGATTTTTTAGAAATGTAACTAATGACGTATTTGGTTTGGAAACAATTGGTAGGATAAGGCCGAGCAGATTCAGAGCGAATCATGTTTACACTTAACGGATCATGTGTCTGTGAAACCAAACATAAGCTGTTGACTTAGACCATTATGTTATCTGTAACTAAAGGCATACTGGTACCCGAATGAAAGGCCCTTTTGTAAGGAACCTGAATGAAAAGCCCTTTTTGTAAGGAACCTGAATCTTGCACCCTCATTATAATTTAGACCAGTTCACGTGATGTTGTTTGAATTTAGTGGCAGTTACATTAAAAGAGTTCTGTAATAATTATTGAAGATATGCTTGAAACAAAACACAATAAATTATCACTTTTTACAGATCATCAAGTTGACAGATTGCACTTCATCTGACAAACGATCTTTTCAATCTTAATAATTCTGGTAGATAAATCCCAAAGCGCTGGTAAAAAAATTGTGATGAATGTGTATTGCAATCCACTCCAACTACTTGTGCTGTAGGACATCATTAGGTGTTATTGGCAAAATTTAAAAAAAAAAAGACGTCTTATTGTTATTATAATACACAAACGTGCACCAAACGTGTATCTGTATTTAAATCCAAGATTTATAAATTGGGGTAAAAAATTCACCTGACTGCGTTAGCGGTTCATCTAATGAAGATACCTTTCATTATTTTTTCACTTGTCCAAAATTTGACCAATTTCGGCGAAGTTTACACTCTAAAATTGTCCATATTGCTCCATTTACCCTTCAGACTCTGCTTCATGGCTAACCCGATTGCACTTTTGAAGAAAATACAGACATTTTTTTTAGCTGTCCACGAGTATATATCTGCCACTGAGCGTTTTAAAAGTGTAGGTTAAATTTACGCTGTATCTTTTACAGGATTCCCGTGGGTATGATTGCTCTGCTTGGGTTTGTTGTTGTCCTTCTTCCTATCATTACTATCATTGATTTCCTAGTTAGTAAATTTATGAATTTCTTTTTTTTTTTTTTGAGCTGACGCCCCACTTTCTGTCTTGTCCATGTCTGTCCTTCCTTCTGTTTGTTCTGGTTTGTTCTGTCTGTCCTGTATATTTTGTCTCACTTTCTGCAAGAGGGATTTGCATCGTGCCATGCCCTTTTTCCCAATTGCTCTGTTGATTGAGTAAGTATGTAATTTTTTGGCAATAATGAAAAATATGTTTAAACCAAACGTGCACCAGAGTGGGTCTGTCAGCTCAATTCCTTCCCTTATGAGCTTCATACATGGGGCATTCCGTGGTATTTTTTTGTCGCGGACGGGACATTTTGCAAATTTGAGAGCTTGTAACTTACAACAGCTATCTTTTATTATCATTATTTTTTTTTCTTGTCAAAAACTGTTAGGACCCATTTTGTGGGCCTACAGACCCCCCAAAATATTATCCTATATTTTTCTCATTTTTCGTACAAAAACTGCGTGCACGCGGACGGGACAAATTTTTTGACATGGGTTTTGAGGTCAAGGCATTTGTGTCCAAAACTCTGCTCTCTTTACAATTCTGTGATATGTTATTGCCTACAATATGACAGATTTGGCATTTCCTTGTCAATTTCTACAGAAATTTTAATTCTTGAAGTTGAAATACTTTTTAAGTATGCAAATTAGCAGCGTCGGGGACGGGACTTCAGGCACTGTCTCGGACGGGACACTTTTGTCCACATGACCTGAATGCAAAAATTAGCCAACTTTCTACTGGCGGTTTAGACAAAAATACCTGGGTCCTGTTGAAATACATATTGCAATGTTTTGAAATAATTGATGGCTTTCATTGTTTTTTAAGTTATTAACTTCAAGGTCATTTCAACATTTAGAAATGTCCTGTCCGCAACATTAAATACTCTAAAACGCTGATAATATATGGATTACAACATCCTACAAATAAAAACAAGTGAATATCTTGTATTATATTACACTGTACAATGCAAAACCAAGCATGTTTTTAATGTTTGTGTACAGTTATGACTACATTTGAAAATATCTCAAGATTTCTGTTGTCGTCGCGGAATGGACAGTTTTACGTATGCATAGATAAGGGTGATGTGCATGTGTATCTGGTGGCACTTTATAAATATGATGCCCATCTAACATTTGAAACTTTGAACAAAAAAGTCTATTTCAAAACTTAATATGAAAAGCAAAATAGAAGACTTTAACTTAAATTATGTAAATAAACCTAAACATTCATCCATATCTACAAGATAACAATAATAAAGTGTTTCAAATGATAGATTTTGATATTCATCAGTAAAACAAGTACATAAATTTATGATTTGGGCATAAAAGAACAGAATAATTTGGAATTTAACGTGTATTCCATATGATATACTGTCCCACCCTTGACAAAATGTCCGGTTCGCGACACTAAAATTTGTTCTTTAAAATTAAACTTTAATTATTTTAAATGACTTTTTCTTTATCTTTATTATTTAGCTGTTATGGTGTTATTAATGGATCCTAAATATCTTTTTGAAGTATGCCCTGGTCTTTAAATGAGACAAACTTTAAAAATCCAAACGTCGCAGACAGGACATATTCAAGAATTTGACACCCATTAACATTTTAAAATCAAACTTTACTTTGGGTCAAAAAAGATTTATGATATACTACTCTATCGTCATTTGTCTATTTTATTTTTTTATTTATATTTTTTTATACATATATACAAAAATCACCAAATAGTACAGAAAAACATGATCCATACTCATTAATTCCAAACCCAACAATGACAGCAAAGATATTTCAGACTTGCCAAAACATCAACATTTCTCTTCCAATACCAATGTGAAGAAACACATTTCACTCCTGACTTGAGACAGGCAGTCACCCATAAAAGGCAACTGGTGGTTTTAAACCGGTCCTCTCAACCTTAGAAATATTCATCATTAACTGCAGACACTAGTTCTTTTTCCAAAATCTATAGGCCTAACCACCCAAAACACAAATTTCATTACTTCTGCCAAAAATAAAAAGAGACCAGCTAGGTCTATCACCTTTAAGTTCTCCCGACTTGTCAGTCAGCTAAGTTTACAGCAAAAGAGTAAAGTAGGCCTACATCGTTTTTGTGAAATTTATGAATCTGGAACATTATAAACACACTCTACCTCCACTATAACTATGAGTCGGAGAACAAAGCCCACAGCACAACATAGCCAATGAAGTAATTTCCAAATAGTACAGAAAAACATGATCCATATTCATCAATTCCAAACGCAACAATGACAGCAAAGAGATTTCAGACTTGCCAAAACATCAACATTTCTCTTCCAATACCAATGTGAAGAAACAAATTTCACTCCTGACTTGAGACAGGCAGTCACCCAAAGCACAAAAGATAGAGCATAGTTTGTAATGTCCCGTCCGCAACGCCCGTTTTCTTAAATTTGAATTTATTTGAGTTATTGAAAGTACTGAAGTCACAAAGTGCAAACTCCTCTCTGTTCCTCCAAATATAATTCTTAGCTTTAAATTTTGTACATAAAAACAACTTTCAACTATTTTTAATTTTTAAAGGTTATATCCATATTACCACGGAATGCTTTACATTATAACATTATAACATAAAAGAGAAATAAATAAATAAATAAATACATACATCGCATTTTATTTTGGCCATAACAGAAAGTGTTGCAAGAAAAACAAAAACAGGAGTTAATTTAGATACAAGAAGAAAATCCATAGAACTACAAAAGCAACCCTTTAACATCCCATCAGTGAAAAGCAAGACCAAAACAAAAAAAAAAAAAAAAAAAAAAAAAAAAAAAAAAAAAAACCCGGCACATTTTACAATTACTCAGTCATAATACAAACATAACAACACCGGGTGCGTGGGTGTGGTGAAACAAAATTCATCAGAGCTTACTACAGAGTAAAAACACAAGAACTTCGCGTGTAAAATTCTTGGAATCCCAAGACAATACATCATGGAAAAGTTGTTTACACAACATCAAAAAAATCCGGTCAATTAACATGATAAAGCCTAGTAACATAAACAGGAACATGCATAGAGCATTCAAAATCAATAATTCATTTTAATGACAAGGAATTTACACTTCGCGTCTCATAACTGGGTGGTCTTCATGTACAAAATTGTACAAACATGTATTTTCTTCATTTTGAGGTGGTTTGGTTGGAACAAGAGAAGACAGGGAAAACATTTTGTCATTGCAAAGACGACTCTCATGATCAGTCACTGTCCATTTTGTCAAGAATGAACGCTTTTGGCGAAACCCAATCAGAATCTATAAGATGAATATGTTGACTGAAGCAGGCTCTTCTGCATGCGGATGGTGACTTGCGTGGCTACCTTGACATTTCGTTGATTTCTTTCACGCTTTGATATACCAGGAATTACTGTTTGAAGCCTGATAGCTTTTCTTGTCCTTCGGCCTGAGGGCAGGTTATTCTGCTGGAGCACATGTTTATTATACGCAGTAACCTATCATCACAAGGGTAAAAGTTTACTGGGCCATGTTAATGAAAGAGGCAGCAATTTAATAGTACACCCACGAAGCGTTACACAAGAATTTGCCCATACCTTGTACTTTTTTAAAAGTCAATAAAACTTTTTGAAGGTTAATGATTGAGATTCAGATCATCTTTATTCGACATATAGGCAAAATGTACAAACATACAGAATTTGATAATTTAATAAACAGAATGACTGACGATGTGAAGTTAGGACAATTAATAACCGTATATACGTGAAGTCAGGACCCAGCTAAGGATGAAAACATCCGCTACCGTGATGGCGTGATCGATGTCAGTAAAATAGCAAAGTGCATTGTTTTAAGCCTGTCTTAAAACCATTTTATTCAAAAGGCAGAGTAAATTATGTAACACATTACAACTAGATCCACGCTTTGCGTGTAATCTTGATATATTCATAATATTACCAAAAATGTTTCCTAAGTTACCAGAGAATAATGATTGTCATTCTATTTTGCAATCACTTCATGAAACGAATCGTGTTGTCTTGTGTTTTGAAATGATAGAGTCTATAATGTTCTGTCAGCTTTTTCTGTATTGTTATGTCCATTCTTACAGTGCTATACTTCACCGTAGGGACCTAAGATTGAAAATTGGTGAGCCAGAGAGAGTCGATAGCACCAACCGGCACCTAACTGCTGTCTACAACATGGCAAGGTGTCGAGACCTCATGCCCCGCTAAATTTATAACAAACAAACAAACAAAAACATGTTTCGTAACATGCCCTTTAAGCACTTTGAAGCTAAGCATGATGTGCTTTCAACGATGTAACTTGGGATAGTCAAAGACGTTATTTGGGAAATATTGTAAAAAGTACAGTCAAGCAAAGAAGCGGATTTGAAATAGTCATTCATGTTAAACCATAGGAGATATGCATATTAACTGGGATCCTGTGCTGCCACCGAGACTGCAGCAAGGAACTTGACAGGAAGGAGGGCACATTTATGTTTTAAGCAGGCGCCAAATGAGCTTATGTGATAAAAGGAGCAACTTGAGAAAGCAAGAAGCTTAAGGAAAATAATTCACTAAGTTTCAAAACATAAAAGATGCCAAATATATTTAGAAAATTGAATTTGTTTGTTTTGGTAGGAAAACTGTTATTTCTGGATGGTTGAGTAACATAACTTGCAAAAGTGCCCTGATCATGGCTCAGGCATAGTTCTGTTGCCTAGCAACTTAGGGGACCAAAGCAGGTTTGCAGTTAATATAGATAAACACGAATACTTCCCTTTATTAAAGAAATTCTTTTGGAATATGATTGAATTTTCAGAGTTAAAGGTCAAAGAAATTCATTTTGTACATTTTACTTTTGAGTCATTTGGCAGAAATTCCAAAATAAGTCGTTAGGTTAGTTCAAACCTAATCATGCTGTTATGACGTATTTAGAGTTAAAGGTAAAAAAAATTCATTTTGTACATTTGACTTTTGAGTCATTTCGCAGACATTCCAAAATAAGTCGTTAAGTTAGCTCCTACCTAATCATGCTGTTAAAATGTAATTAAACAGCACTTGCTTTGCATTGTCATTGTACGTGGCGCAAGAGAAAGAAAACGTTTTTAATTTTTCTGGATGGCCCTTTAGTACAATAAAGACTAGTAAATTGGGTTCTTCAGACACAGAAACACACACAGCATATAAAAGAACACACAGGGCAGGTAAATGAATGTTGTACTGATACATAATGTACGCCTGTATTACGTAGATATCTACAAACAAGCAAAACACCTGTATAACATGAATATAAACTGATTTTCTTAAAAAAGTAAGATCGCTTGATAACTTCGAGAACAGTGCATTAGCTAAAGCTATAAGACTTGCTAAACAATGTAAAAGCCCGATGGGACTCTACTTGTCAAGGTTAGAAGCGGCTGGGGAGCACCCCGTTGCATCAGAAAAAGGTCGCCAGAGGGCTATCAATGCAAAGTTCTACTTCCTCCCGAAGACAAATGTATGTCACACTTAACCCGGACTTGTTAGTACACAAAATCTACAAACAAAATGCGATTCCAGAATACAAGCGGGAAACCTTTACGAGGCTAAGAGTGGGTTCACATAGACTAAAAATCGAAACAGGGAGGTGGTCTAGAATCCCACAGGAAAAGAGACTCTGTCCATGTGGCGAAATTCAGAATGAGAAGCATATTGTTCTTTATTGCCCTCTATTATCTGCCATCAGAGAACGATACACTGATCTCTCTTTTACCTCTGTACAAAATTTGAATGATTCTGAAAATGCTATGACATTATTTTCTTACTTCTATGAGGAATTGTCGAGAGCTGAATCTCTCAGTGCTAATTAATTCAAAATCAGACTTGAGCAGATATGAAATAGAGGACATAAAACCACAAGACCCGGACATTTTATTTTCTATATGAGCGCATTAATGTCATAAGTTTTTATTATTTTTTAAGCAACATAAATTGCTCTAAGTATATGCTTGAGAAAGTATCAGTTGCCAAGTAGATTAGTTGAAAAAAGATTGCATGCGTCCTAAGTAAAATTGCTATATTATCTGAATTATAATGGACACGCTGGCTTTCCCCAGGTTTATTATAACCAATGTCAATTATATTGTACTGTGTCAATAAAAAAGTACTACTACTACTACTACTACTACTACTACTACTACTACTACTACTACTACTACTACTACTACTACTACTACTACTACTACTACTACTACTACTACTACTACTACTACTACTACTACTATAAGTATTTTCACATAACTTGGAACCAAAAAAGAAGATAACAACAATGTGTTCAAGTTTCCACACATGTGTTTATAGGCTATTTAAGAAAATATGTTTGGCTGATTTTGAAAACTGGTGTCCACTTCTAGTTTCATGGCAGTCATTATTTTTATGTTGTCAATATGACATCTTATCATCTTTAGATATTCAATGAATAATGTATTATTAGCTGGACATTCAAAGTCTTGTTTTCAAACTGGTGATGTACATGCTGATGGGCTTTTCTACCATATTTCGTATGATCATTGGTGATTTTTTATCTACTTAAACTACTATTAAGTAGTTTCGCAAAAAAAGGTTTAGTTTTATAAGAACATTTAGTACTAAAAAGTGCCAAGATTTATTATAAGAGTTCGTGGAGCCGATGGTAGTCTGTACTTGATCACAGCGATAAACGGTGATGTTTGTGTGACAATCATGATTCAGCCCCCTCTTGCCTATAAATGTCAGGAAAAGTATTGTGTTTTCATATTAAATCATGCAATTACTGTCTGCATCATTGGCCAAAATGATAAAGATCAAAGCAATATCTAGTACAACACCATGATAATGGTCTGAGTACGTGTCAATGAACTACTAAAACACTATAATAGCAGCACAAGAACATTTCAAGTAAGTTGCACACTGTCACAAAAGGGCAGGACCAGTTTTGAATGCAAATAAGTGAGAAAAAATACTCAGCCGATGTCGACATTTTTGAAACAGCCATTGCCATAAATGAATAAACATATCTTCACTAGAGCAATGGGAATCATTAGACCGGGTTCCAAGTTTGGGATGGCTATTTTTTTTTTTTTTTGCAATACTTTATTTCTTTGCACAACTTCTGCATTTGAGAAAAGAGACGTCAAGATCTCTTACTTTCGGAATTTCCAAAAAACACACATATTATCACATAAAAGATTAACCGTAACATAGCATAAAATATCATTCGAAATTTTAAAGCCTTTTTAATATTTTGCGAGTGTGTCAATTTCAATTTCAAATGAGACAACTGGACAACAGTGTCCCTTTCACTTTTGAAACCAAAAAACAGAAGTATAATCTTATAACAATTTGATCCTCACAACCGTAAAAAATAGAAAATATATGGTTTCGTAGACGGGATATATGAATTTTCAGAAGACTTTGTTCACTAGGAAACAAGTTCGGTTACTCAAAAAGACAGTTCTTTTGTTTCCAAGTGAAAATGAGATATGAAAGGGTTGCACTATCCCGTAGTCTTGGGACAAAAATTGTTCAGTTCACATATGGGACATATTGCTTCAGGCACGCCACAGATACCAGAGGCCCCACAGAAAAAACAAAAATTCACAGCATTATGCGCAGAGAATTCTTTGTATTTTTTAAATGTTGAAATCTAGCGAGCACATCTATCTGTTTTTCAATCCTAAACTTGCATCATCCTCACAATACACATAATAAGCAATTTGTCTGCTATACTTTGTTATTTGCAGAATGATTGGCGCGCAGTCACTGTTGTGTGACAGCTTTGTACGCTGCTTAAGTGTATCATTTGGTGAGTTATATGTTATATGTTGCGAATGTATATATAGAATTTTTCGGAGGAAAGGTGTGGCAGGTTTGAAGTCACGATTATGGCCTCATCCACAGAGACGGAGGGTGTGGTGGCTGCGGCCAACACCGGAACCTTCCGAGATTAATGTGCACACAGCGTCAGAACACGGACATAAGTGATACTAACATAGGGTTTAGCAAACACAGAAGACTGGTAACAACATCCATTGACCAAATAGCATGCTACTAGTGTAATGTTATCTCATACGTCGTGATTTCAGACATCAATATCTATTATTTGATGAAACGTCAACAATGGGAACTCTGAAAATGAGACATTCAAATATAATGACTTGTTAACGCCGTAAAGGAATATAATGTTGGTTTGAGTGAAAAAATAAGTCAACAATTGCCAAAATAATGGGTCCTTTATTAATCAATGAAACATGTATTATTAGTCAAGTTACGTCTAAGTCAAAGGCAGGCAAATGGACCGTGTCACCTGCAGGTGGCGCCATTGGTATCTTCCCGCTTGTATCCATCTTTTGAAGGAAGAGAAACCTTGGACTCCAAGTTGAAGATCAACAAGAACATGTTCATTCATTCATTGGTTATAAATATAGTGAGACAGGAAGGAGCTGCTGCCTCTATGCACAGATGTGTATCTAACAAGCCTAATTTACTTTTTTCCTGAACCATATCACACCACTTTAAGCTTCAAAATCACATTAATCTTTTTCTTCTCTTTGAGCACATATTACTTTTGAGTGCATAACTTTTGTCCCTGGAAGTGCACACTAGTAATTTATTTCGGCGGCTAATGACACATTTTGGAAGCAGTGAGCGGTATACAGTGGCAGGCAGTGGGGTTCGGCGGTAAGCCCCTGCAGAGGGAGGCAGAAAGGGACGATGCCGTTGGCTGATGCCGTAGACTAACTGAGCCTTTTGGAGCTTGGCGCCAGTCGGCGGCGCCCAGATACAGGCAAGCCTTTGCCACTGGCTACTACTGATCGCTGCTCTGTTGCTGACGACTGCCGACTGCTGATCTCTGCAGGCAAACATAGGAAATTTGGTGAACTGGAGAAGAGCTGGAAGCCTTAAAAACCTGCCAAATTCTTGCATGAAACACCCTGGCTGTCCGCCGCCACCGACGTAGGCATAGGGCAGCAACTATAGACGTAAAGTTATAAGAATTACCAGTGAATGTACCCCGCACCAATGGAAAGGAAGACCAAAACACACCGAAGAACGCACGTTAGATCCCAGCTTCAGATCATCAGGATGCAACGGCATCTATGCTGATGGTTTTCCTTTACCATATAAAGACCACTTTATTACTTTTGTCCGTTTACATTAACCAACAAGTACGTATTATAGCACCAGTGTTCACACATAATAATACCTACTGTAAACACCTTACATCCCTTACACAAGCCCATATAAACACCAATTTGAAAATCACATGGTTCAATTTTTTTTCATGAAATTCACATCATCATCAATAAGACCTACATTGTGTTACTTTACATTCAAGCTTTATAATTGATAAGAAAGTCTTCAATACCAGGTACCATTGGTTTGCCATAAAACACTGCTTTAACGTTTAATGTGCGTAAAATCCTATTTTAAACATAATTTTCATTGTTATATCATGTTATGTATTCATTATCTAATACTGCAGCAAAATAATTTCCCTATCTTGTTTTTATATATACTATATAACAATGCACAAGGGTCGGATATATATATATATATATATATATATATATATATATATATATATATATATATATATATATATATATATATATATATATATATATATACATACATATATATATATATATATATATATATATATATATATATATATATATATATATATATATATATATATGTGTGTGTGTGTGTGTGTGTGTGTGTGTGTATAATGTCCAGCTGGTGCCTCAGTTAACAAGTACAACATTTGGGAGTTGTTGCCCTTCTTGATATTATACTGTTTTTGTTCTATATGTGGCAGTTAAAATCTTTCTTGTGGTGGATATAGATTCTTTGGATAATCATGCACTGGTTTATTTTGTTTCACTCAATTATCTTACAGTGAGATCCTTTAAAACTGAGCACAGGGAAGTAGATCTTTATCACCTGAATGTCAGGTGCGTTGAATAATATGTGATTTGAAATCACCATTTTACCCCTGATATCTAAATTTTGAACGCATGCTTAGATGTTTATTGCTAGAAGGATCTATAAGGATTTCAGCTTTTCTCCATTCCACCTAGTTTTACATTTCACACATGTTCTAATGGATTTGCGTGTAAAGAGCAGCAGTCACAGGCAGCCAGCGGCAGAGAGCAGCAGCCAGTGGCGAAAGCTTCCAAGATATTGACCGCCGCCTGCCGTCACTGTCCGCCACCAAGAGCAAACCGCCCTCGACTGCCGCTGGCATCACCCAGAAGCGTTGGTTCTGGTCGCCACCCACCGCCTCTGTCTACAACCGCTTGCCGCTGTCTGCCGCATTCTACTGCCGAAACGTGCAATTTACTGTCGAGTTAAGTTACCAGTAAAAGATAAAATCATTCCCAAAGTGTATATGTGCGTAAAACACATAGTACCAGAGAATCACTGTCGCTGTGGGGTTTGCGGATACACGTGACATGTGTGGGATAGTTGGTCACAGAAGGAACATGTAGCCTCTAGATTCTGGCGTATGGATCACACAAATTCCACACTTTCACAACTCAACTTCTGATTAGCATAAAGACAACATTCTATTGGCTGTTGGTAGCCTATGTCAACAAAGGTACCTTGTTCAGCTTTATGAAATATTGTCATGGTAACATTTGACAACTTTGTTGCATATAAATGAAATCAGCTTCAGCAAGTTTTCATGGTTTACAACAACAGCCAGCATCCACCATATGCGTTATTTAAAAAAAAAGCCGAGATTGCACGAGACCGCCATGTGTTTAACTGTCAAAAAGGCTGCACAGAGACATGCGTACACTGTACATGAGATGTTTGGCTATTCGTTGAAGTCGTAGAATAATTTGCAACCAATAGCGTTTTCGAGGGTTTCAAAGAAATTGCTTTGAAAGTCGTCCGCATGGATACTTCTCTCAGAACGGTCCTGGACCTCCTCGACATGACTCCCATGCTTCGTAATGCCTGGAAAAAATAAAGGATTAATCACACATGTACATTAACACACCAGTATACACACACACTCAAGTGCAGATCGTTGGAGAGTGAATGGACGCAGGCTTAAACTGACGTCTGCTTTATCATGTTTGCTTTGATGTTAACCTCTCGCCGTGAAATTTTTGCCTTGATGCTAGGCTCTCCTCATATCATTTTTGCTTTGATATTGGGCATTTGTCATATATCTCTTGCCTCTCGTCATAGCATTTGCATTTAGATTCTTGCCCTATAATTGTTGCTTTGATTGTCGGATTTTACCATATAGTTTTGCTTCGATGTTTTGCTTTTGCCACATATGTTGACCATAAGGTTTAGAAATATCATCCGGGATAACATTTTCCTGATCAACAGTATGGAGGCGAAATGGGGACTGAGCAATGTGGAGGGAAACTTTGAGCTCCGTCCTGCAATATGTACAGTTTTTGAAACTAGCCTGAAGGACAAAAAAGTAGCATGGACATGAGAGTACATGGGCATACCTCTGTGACCCAGATACATGATTTAATAACTCGTACTTGTATATGAACCGTCCATAGCTCACATGATTTGTGTATTAGGAACTTTGTCACACCATAATGAAGAGAAAAGGATATAGCCAGACATAAAAAACACATGTGTGTATATATGTTTCAAACGTCACGAAATAAACCATAACTGTATCTTTTAAAGCATGCAGGTTTTGGGGGTCGTAATTGTATAGTTTTAAAGTTTTAAAGAAATTGAGAACGTGATCCTAGATATAAACTTGTATAGATTTTGATAATTATGCCCGCAAAAAACATACGATTGACCCTCCCTCCCAACTTCGAAGCATGACAAATTGAACAAACATTGTAAAACTCCACTTAACATCCAAGGCATCTTTGAAATGGACCAAGCAATTTCAAAACCTGATGTTCAATGTGCTTGTTAAAGAATTATTGTTATCGCACTCGATTGGCACATTTCATCACGTGTGATTATTATATAATCATACCTTCACAACATATTTGAGTACTGTGCGCATTTGCAATATATTAGGCGGTATGACTTACAATGAAATTAATCTGTGTCAGGGAGAATATCAACCTCGAGGCCAAACGCCATGCAAATGATATATCATGTTTCAGCGACGAAGTATTATAAAAAAAGTCTTGATGAGGTAGCATTTGCAGACAGAGTAAACTTACTAAATGCTTGGTGAGGGTATTCAGACAAACGTTATATTTAATTAGTTTTGGTTTTTGGGACTATCGAAAGATATTTTTAACTGCGGAATTAAAGATTCTTATTTTTGTACTGTTTTGAATGACATATGACAGGGTGTCACGGCTACCAAAGTGCAGAAGTGTCGGCTGTTGATGTTAAAAAAGTAAAATGCGAGTTGCTGACGGATGTTGGACGGACAAATGTTCATTAGATCAAATCAGATCACTAACAAATATAGAAAAGGAGCATCAGATTCACATCTGTTCGTGAAGCTCTGAACCAGTGGGGAAAAACACACAACGCAATCTCTGTACATTCCATAGTCAATCCAGTCACTGTTCATGTCTTACCTATGTTTTAACGTATACCTTAATTAATCAACAGCATTAAAATTGTCCAAAAATCCACTGCTTTCAGAGCCAAATGAATTTATAAAGGTGTCATAAGCGGTAAACCAAATAAAATGTTTTACAACCTTATATTTTGGGAGTCTGTTGAGCCATATGTATGTACACACACACACATACACACATACATATATATATATGTATGTATGTATATATATATATATATATATATATATATATATATATATATATATATATATATATATATGTGTGTGTGTGTGTGTGTGTGTGTGTGTATAAAATCAAAGGCCAAAGTTCCAGAGATATGAGTGCCCAAAGCCTTGACTGGGCAAGCCGTAGTTTATTCCACACGGTTCTGGCAAATACGTCGTATCATCTGCCCGAGTCCACGGACAGTCCACATATTCGAACTAACCATGTGGGTGGTTTAAGTGTGACATGAATCAGCAAGACACAGCGCAGATACTCCGGTGACAAAATCTGTCACCGTAGTATCTGTCAAACATATTTCTTGAGTGTGGATAACGGTATGTTACAATGTAGTACGATGCAGATCTGTTTTGCCATGCCTCTTCTAGATTGCCCTGTGTGACTAGCACCGTGGTCAACATTGAACTCAAAATGAAAGCACATTCCACACCTTTACATAGTAAAACATAAACTGGTCTGCAAGTTGGAAGCCAATAAACTGCAAATGGTCACAGATCGGGCATGGTTGATTGGGCATGATCACAAAGCATGTGGAAAAGCCAGGAACTGGCCTGATAGCGGCTTCCCATTCTGTCACACGTCAATATAAGCATGCTACACAGTCACATTCGGGACCATATCGTTGGAAGCATACTGAAGTGTTTGTCAGATTGAATATTTTGCCAAACGTTTTGTTAAACAGCACACTGGACCATATGTTGTTCGACATTTACCAGGTAGCAAACATGCAGCCAGATCCATGAATATGAGAGAGAGAGAGAGAGAGAGAGAGAGAGAGAGAGAGAGAGAGAGAGAGAGAGAGAGAGAGAGAGAGAGAGAGAGAGAGAGAGAGAGAGAGAGAGAGAGAGAGAGAGAGAGAGAGACTCACCTTTGTCAATATTGGCTGACTTTGAGGACGTTTTTCCAGTCATAAAAGTGAAAAGCAGAGCAATTATAACAACTATCTTCGTGCTGTTGTGCAACATTTTACTATGCCCACCGTTTATCCTACTTTCTGTGAAAAGCACGTTTGGTCGTGTATCAGGCGGTAATTGCTAGTTTTTACTTTGACATCTGTACTTCCCTCTTATAATTCATCTTAATTCATGTTTGAAGACATATGATAGGCTGGTAAGATTTATCACCGGAGGGATTTTCACATTTTAATAGTTCCCCGGAAGGAACGTAAAAATAAGAACGGTAATTTATTTTCATATATGATGAAATGTTCCAGAGCTGTAGAATTTGTTACGGTATAAGCTTACAAAGGTCCAGAGAGACATGCTGATATATAGCCAAGGAAGTGAATGTACCATTCGAAGTCGCAATTCAATCATAATATGCCCAGTAAGGTGTTACAAGATCCCCCCCCCCCACATACACACTGCACCTGTTATATAAATTTGCAGCAAAGCACTTGAAATTCACAAGCTACTTATAGTGCAGTCGCAGTCAGTTGTTTACAGCCATGCTAAGATTTGTTTTCTTTGTCCCCTCAAACTTTTGCATTGAATTGGAACAGTTTATTTCATGAAAAACAAAACAAAACAAAACAAAACAAATAAAACAAAAGATTGGGGTGTCTGGAGCAGGCACTTCGAGTACCTCAATCAGTCGTTGTATCTATGTACATCCAGAATGCTTCCTGTTTATTAAGTCAAACCAGCCAAATCCTCACCCGTTTTAAGCAATGATTTTTAAGTCGAGAAACCAACTAACACAGCTTGCACAGACCAATATAGAACACGACATGTAGCGGGGCTAGATATACATATATATATATATATATATATGGAACTACATTTCTTGTTTTATTCAGTATTTGATCAGAAAAACAAATAAATTTATTCTTTTAAACAAATGTTTCATCAGGTGAATAAATGTTTAATCAGAAGACTGAATATTTAATCCCATGAGCAAATCGATTTGATCAGATGAACAAATGTATTTGTTCATCTGATCAAATACACCTTATTTATTTTTCCGATCAAAAACAAGTATGCGTTTTACTCTTTCCTCTGCGATGCAGAGATGAGTGAAACATAGGATTTAGCATCCTTTATGTGTTTGTGGAACTTCCTAGGAATGTGCAGTTTCGTAGATACTTTATTTTACCCTGTCAACACAAGTCATTATGCTTTCTGCAAGGAACAGCAACACATTTTAATTTGAATGCCGTGGTGAAACAATGAAGCCATGGTTTTCCCATCGTTCACACAAAAATATCAAACCTGCTCCCCTGTCTTGAGTGTATAAACTTGCAGCCGATTAGCTTGGAAATTATGGTCAAGCATGCAGTATTTAACAAGCTGACTGCTAGCCTGTAGTTGACGACATTGATATCTGAAGAGCGGCCAATTAGAATAGTTCATTTCAATATTCAAGGAATGGACAATCAACTTTTAATTGCTGAAATTAATGGGGTAAGTGATGTCGGTTAAAACGTTAAGTACATTGTGTGTGTGTGAAGTTTTATTTAAAAGGATACTTAATTTTGAAAAAATGACATACAAAGTCTGATATAATGTATCTTTGAATATTCCAAACGACTCGGTTGAATAGTCTTAATCGAAACAACCTTTTTTACCCTAATAGTTAGAAAAAATGGCGCCACCTAAATGTGGCTTAATGAGACTACAGGCACTAGAGACGTAGGCCTACTAGAATGAGTTACGATACCACGTATCGGGACAGTTGGTGAAGTTTTTAGAAAAATTAAATCAGATTTTATGTGAAATTGCATAATTGCCGGTGGGACGCTTTTTGTCAAACAAGGAAATATGTCTAGATCTATCAGACTAATCAGTTCTTATGATTCTCAAGAGAAGTCAATATGGGCACCAAGGTCCCTAGCGCCATATGCTTTATGTGGAACTACCCAAGCCAAGACACTTTTTTTCTGAAGCAGATCATTCTTCACAAAAATAAACTGCCCGCATCACCATAGTTTCGGGGAATTTAACCTATTGTCTGGCATTTGCATATTCTTTACCCTCCTCCATAAGACTTTGCTGAATTTTCTTATATTTGTATAAGTATACAATGTGGGATGAATAACCGATACACCAATTTGTCACTTTTTTCAAACCTTTGCAGGCTCACTAGTCATATTTCAAATTCATGCGCACATCGTGAATTTGCCAGCTCTGCAAGGGCGTTTTCAGTGAATGAGTAAAGACTGGAATGGGTCCAGATTTAATCCTGTGTTTTTCGACAGCTTCTGTTCATAAAAGCGCCCAATAAATTAATTCTACCGTACTCATCCCTACCATTATGACAACTACTTCATGTAATAGAGTGAGAAACGAACTAAAGAGTGGTTGTAATCTGCCATGGTCATCTCATGTAAATTTTGATTTTTTTTTTAAATTTAGGAACTGATGTACACGATTTAATTCATGGAACCGTCCACCGGGCTTTCCATATTTTACTTTTTCCCCCTCAAAATTCAGGGTTTTTAGGTAGCAGATATGTGTGTTTCGAAATTGGACCCACGTAGCCCGGTGAATGATTTGACGTAATAACATATATATGTTATTACATCAATGCATCAGTCCATCGGAAAAGCTTTTAGTTTAAATTATATTCCTTCATTTTCAGAGCTTCATTATCGAATTAACATGGTTGAGACCGACCTTATGATATCCACGTTTTAAAATAATAAATCTCCTGGAAAAGATCTTTTTCTTGACGAAATGCTGAAAAACGCAAAAGATGTATTGATGCCATTATTATTGAAATTATTTGATACTGTACTACCATGTGGCTGTTTCCCCAATTTGTGGAAAACTAGTTTACTTACACTATTGCATAACGGCGGGGGGGGGGGGGGGTGTCAATGTTTGATCCAAATCGATTCTGGGGAATGTCATTAGGAAGATGCATATCGAAATTGTTTTGTGGGATTATAAATTCGAGATTGCAACAGTACCTCTCATCAAGGCAACTCAATAATGAGTTCTAGATCGGACTTCTTAAAAATTCGAGAACATCTGATCATATTTTGGTTCTAAGGACACACGTGGATTAATATACTAAACTGTGCAAAAAGAATAAATATCAGTATGCATGTTTCATTGACTTTAGGTAAGCCTATGACACTGTGTGACACCAAGGATTACTGTATAAATTACTAAAACTAGATATAAACAGAAAGTGTTATGATATGATAAAGGACATGTATTTTGGAACTACGACGCAGCTATAATTTAAAGATGGTTTCTCGGAACACATATCGTTAAATAATGGTCTTAGACAAGCATGCACTCTCAGTCCTACTCTTTTAGATGTTTTTGTTAACGACCTTCCAAATATATTTGACTCAGAATGCCACTCAGTAAAATTACACAATGAAAACATTAATTGCCTTTTATACGCTGATGATTTAATTATACTTTCAGAAAGTGAAATTGGACTACAAAGATGTCTGGACAAAGTGAACAAATATTGCATAGATTGGAATATGACAATTAATATCCACAAATCAAAAATACCTATCTTTAATAAAGCTAGCAGAAAATTGAAAAGGACGTTTACTATTGGAAACGAGGCAATAAAAGTGACTCTTAAATATTGTTATTTAGGGATAGAAATAAAAAGCAGACGGCTCTTTTGCAAATTCCATAAAAAATACTCAGTAATAAAGCAACGAAAGCCCTAGATAGGCTGAAAAGACTATTCTTTAACACACAAATAAGTGTACCAACATTGTGACGTTTATTTGATACCCTGATATCACCTATTTTGTTATTGCAAGTGACATCTGGGGACCATGCATGCTGCAGAATAACAAATGTTTGTTTAGTTAAGGATAGAAGATTTACTTAAAGTTCCGATTTGAAAAAAATACGATTAAATTTCTTGCGTTTTTACCTAGGGTTCCACACAAAATCGACAAATATTGCAGTGTTAAGTGGGGTCGAGAGATACCCACTCACGTTAAAAATTCTAAATTCAATGTGTAAAAATTGGCTAAGAATAATACATATGAAACCTGGTTCACTTCTTTACGAATGTTGTCTCTGCAATGCAGAAAATATGCATACGGGGGAATTCCATTGGTTAATATGTGTTAGAGATACGTTATGCAACATTGACTTCACAATGATGTGGGGAAATATCGGTATACTGACAGACGACTTTCCAACACCAAAATTTGTTGAAAATATTGGAAAATATTTCATAAACCAGTGGCAGACAGAGATGGATATCAATTCAGGCGCCGTTCAACAAAATTACGAAACTATACTAAATTTAACAGAAAGTCTGAAATTGAAAATTACTTTCTTACTGTCAAAGATAGGTCCGAAATAATATAACAAGATTTAGATTCAGTGCACATAACATAAGAATTAAAACGGGGAGACATAGGAGACCACATGAAACACCTTTGGAAGAAAGAGTTTGTGAAATTTGTAATAAAGTTGAAGATGAAATACATGTAATGTTACACTGCCAAACCTTTCGATTCTGAAAAATATTTATTATTTAATGAGATAACCGATATTATCCGTACATTTACCACACATGACGATCAACTAAAAATTATATTTCTCTTTAGTATTGGTTAATTGTAGTTTTTTTATGATTTTGTAAGTGTGTGCTTGATGTATGTGATATATACGCTTTCGTACTGTATGGTTCAGTTTTGTAACTTTTGTACGTATGTATTGTGTATTAACAAATTGCTACAGTTGTATTTGTGTGGTGCAGTTAATAAAGTTTCATTCATTCATATTGAAAGCTAACCGACAGTGCTCTGGGGATACATTAATTTGTAGTAATGCTATGGATATTAAACCTTGGTACCCTGTGAAGGAGACGTTGGTGCAGTAATGTTTCTCCAGACAGGCGATACAAACGGAGATTAGTAGAATTCATTTTTCAAGTGCATTTCCGTTCTATATTCTTTTTTTCGAAGACTCAGCAAATCTAACACATTGGCTTATGTTATCTTGGCAATAGTGGATTATAGGCCCATGGTTACGATTAAACACATATATAAAAGTAACTGTGGAGTTTCTTTCAGTATTGTTAATTTTGAGCTCCTCCTTGGACGTGGAATAATCCAGGCGAAACAGAAGAGCATGTTTATGTACAATTTCGTGGCTTTCGGCGCGTGAGTGCCTTAAAGAGTATATATATATATATATATATATATATATATATATATATATATATATATATATATATATATATATATATATATATATATATGTATATATATGTATATATGTATATATATATATACATATGTATATATAAACAGTTTTATGGAGACATACATGAATGAAAAAACTGAATATATTTACAAATACCAAAAAGAACAAAAGTTCATATTAAGCAGATAGGGAGGCGGACTATCTGATTATAGATGCAGATATCCTCTATACAGCAATAGAAGAGATACATCTGTAATGACTTGATAGAGTCTCTTTTTGTAGAACTAATATTTAAGACGTATTATAATTGGGTAATTGGGATTTGGTAAAGAACCCAGGTGCAATTAATTCATACCTGAATGCATAACTTTCAATGGGCAACTTGAAATTATTTTAGCAAACATTATAGAGGAGCAAAAATGTTATTAACTGGACAGTTTTAATCTCAATCGCTAAATACTGATCCGCATGCTCCCTCCTGGAACGTTATCAACATTCTGCATGGCAACCTGTTTTTTTTCCGACCTATACTAGCATAACTGTCACTTCAACTGCCTCAGTGGACTTGATCTTTGCAAATAGTAAATTATTCTTTTGGTCTAAAAAGTATCTTTTCCCTTGTAATATTTTAGACTATTTTCCAGCGCTCAACGTAAGTAAAACTAAAGTTTTATAACAAGTATTTTACCTACCCAAAAGACACAGCCATCAATTGTTTTTTCTTAATGTGGGGTCGTTCTTAGCAAAAATATTCCTGGCACATTTTTTACTCCTTAATTACGAGGCAAATATCTTAATTCTTAACACCCCATGCCAGTAATCGAGCAGATTAGATCAATCATACATTCATTTTAATGGGTGTCTAGCCATCGTTGGGATAAAGTTTATCTCGAGGCACTAAATTTTGTTTCTGATCCATCTCGTACCTACGTTGTAAATTTATCATTACAAACTAACATCTTCACCTAGGTCCCAAAACAGTACTTATGGAATTTTTATTTGCGACTGCTATATGATTTGCATTTCATTATTTATTACCAAAGTGTGAAAGAAGCAAATATTCATGACCATTTGTTCCAGAAGTAAACATTCACTGTACATTAGCTCTGTATACAACTCAGTTTTATTCAATTTAGATAATGGACTTTTTGTTTTATGACGAAGAAATGTACTGAATATGTTTATGCAACTGTGCGTCTTATGTTCATTGAGTGCAACCAAAATAATATGGAGTGGGCAGAAATCGCACCACAGTGACGTTTGCAAATATAGCTCCAACTGTCCACCCCTTCCCAGAAACTTCATTCTAGTAACGACAAAGGCGTGTCAAACTTGACTTCGTAGTGCATAATACTGATACAAAGGTATCTAATACATAGAAGTTAAGACAATCATCAACCCATGAAGATTAACAGTGGTTCGGATGGATCCTCTCAACTTTGAAATGGAATCTTCATTAAGACAGACACAATTGATAGTGAACAAAAAATGAAAACCCCGCATAAAAAGTTGTGATTCTCCCTTTTTCGAATAGTAAATATGGTTTCAGGAATTACATTCTAAACAGTTGAGCCATTAAACAATACCAAGGTAGACATGGGATCGGAACAACACTATGTATATTTCTACACCTAATAAATTAAGGGACAAAACCATCTGAGACAAAATAAAGTACATGTGTATTGCAGGTACTTCCTTTATACACATTTATCTTGCCAATCATAAACAGGACGTTAACCATCTCAATCCCACGTTTTATCACTGAGTGCTTGAGTGAAAATTCTGTTTGCAAAGAATATGAATCCCGTATCTTATTGTCAATTCCAGACTGATGGAGTTTCGCCAGAATTGGGAATAAAAGACTTCGCACGACAGCATTGAATCAGCCAATAAAATGTTAACGGTACGACATACATCTATCTTGGGTCCTCAGCTTTATAAAATTTATGAAAATGCTGCCATGAATTCTGGCCAAATTCTTATATTTACCTATCTTTATGCTAATGCATTGTTACTGTATTTTTACAAATCAAATTTGATGTTTTTTCCGTTATTTGCAAAAGAAATAGTCTAGCCAACTGTAAACGTAATGGCAAAGCATGCATATAATTTTAACTCTCTGTGGGAAAACTAAAGATGCGAAGACAACATGAAAATGTATTTAGCTGAAATTCTCAGTAAAATGTCGCACCATGGGGGTTTTTAACAAATGTATAAGCTTCTTCCGTTTGCATAAAAACTACCAGCGTCGCATTAATTAATATACTACATCAAATGAACTGCAAAATATTGCATGGGGCTTAAAACGTGAAAAACATCAACTAAATTACAGAAAAAGGGTCAAACATTGCATAACAAAAGTCAGTCATATTTTATGTTTTGTTCATTTGCTTGTTTGTAACAATCTGACTGCCTCAGATTGTGACTTTTGACAGTTACAGAACGATCGCACATATACGAAGCAGTACCGTCAGTGGTCTCAACCGACCCAAAGACCCATTTCCCTGAACAATAATTCTAAGAATTAAAGCTTGATCAATGTTTCTCTCTTATTGTTGGATACTCATTTGAAATGAAACAAAGTGATACAGATACCAAACCTATATTTATTTTAGTGTGAAGCCAGAATTCCATATGTATGGGTACCGATACGGGTACGGATACGGCAAAAATCGCGCAACTTGGAATTACATACAATGACTCCATATGTGCCGACATGGGTAAGGGTTTCTCATTCGGATAAGGGTACGATTTTTCTCACCGCACCATGTAGCAATTGAAAGCGTATCCGCACCCAAAACGGATGGGGATTCCCTTGAAATGAAGTGAAATGAACATAATTTGATGGTATATCCCTAATATTTTAGGATTGAAGCCACGAGGATTTGTTTTTGACCAAGTGGGAGCCATCCTGTACCCTTGGGTGGTCCGCCGCAAAAAGACGGTTGACGAACCACGCACCGCACATATGGATACACACTATTTGCATAATGGTACGCCGTACCCGTACACATGGAATCCTAGCTTCACTGGTCAGCATCTACCAACTACTGCCTCTAGTCTATGCCTATCAGTTTCACTGAGTTCCATTGTGTCTATCATCAAAGCATTCTCACAAGGTGCAGTTATAAATCATAACAGATTCTGACCACCAAGTATGACAAATCATTCTAGAGCAAGGGCTCTGGAAAGGGAATGAAAAACCTGCAAGATAAGGTGGGGAACACATGGATCAGTTTGTGCTACATATCATGTGATCAGTACATGTGCCCTTGCCCCCTTCCACCATCGTGACGTAGGCCCTAAAAAGCGCAAACGGCTTTGAACTTCGTTTTGAACCGGAATTTTCTACGGAGATGTCACAAATTTGAGGAAACATTTCCGAATCTTTTACTACAAGGAAAACATTGACAGTTTACTATATAAACAAGAGCACCAAGGACTCGCTACCTGCCCCAAAGTAATGCTGCTCAGTCGATTCACACGAATTGTATTGTGTCATAAAAATGAATCAAAGAGCAGTGAAGGCCTTGCAATTTGGATTTCGTGGGATGCCTTCACGGGGTGTGGGTGGTGGTGGTGGTGGTGGACTCGACATACCGCATCTATTGATCGAGTCCCATTTCCTAGAGGCAAAATGAAAACGAGGAACATCTACAACTTTGCCCACGGTCATAAGGGGAAGCATTAAACATTGCTGAAAGCTTTATGTACAATGATTAATATATTTTACAGGAAAACCCAAAAGGGAAAGAAAATAAACTCGTTATCATGAGATTTGAACATGTCTCCTTGGGTTCCCATATTGAAAGAATGATTTAAAAAAAAAAACGTTGGTTAAAAGACATGATAAAAAATAGGCCTAATAGTGTGGATCATATCCATGCATCTGTTCACTTAACGGGTCATGTCTCTTTACACAGCGATTATTACAGCAATGTAGCATCTGTGTTCTTGCATCCTGTGCTGTGACGTTTCTTTGCATACATATTTTTGTTATGTTTATAAAGAACATTGCGAAGGTATTTTGCCCTGAATTGCAGTCACTTTTCCACCTAACTGCTACCTTAAGCTCTCTACTGTGATCACCACCTCCATTGGGCCCACTACCTTAAGTCAACTGTTTGTGCTTGCTAACACTGCCTTGCACACGGACTTACCTTTTGTGAGGTTTCATTAATGCATAGAACACCATGGTATAAAAATTATCTAAAATACTAGTGAAGGGTCCAGATATTGTAAGCTCAATTTATTCTAAAAATCATTGAGAATTTGTCGTACCTGGTACTTGACTGTCGCTTCATTTTGTTTTGCTCAAATAAAGCTAAAGGAAGAAAGTGTGCTCTGTGTGCCGCGTGTGGTAGTTCGGGAAGTCGGGGAGATTTGTCAAGTATATTTTGGTAGCTTAAATGGGAACAGCATCAGTAGAAACACCTTGAGGCACTCGATCTTTCAGATCTAGTTGTCAGTTTTGTGTTATTTATTTTCAAAAATGCAGGAGTCATTTTATATTTTTGTGTAAAGTGAGTATAGGTCTTATAGTACAAAGCGTAATTTGAATTTTTTTTCTGGAAATATGTTCAAATGGTTATGATACTGAATATTCATTTTTAGCATTCATTGTAAAATGTGAGGTTTTGCTTTAGAGTCAAATTTTGTGAAGTAGCTTGCCTCTTATATTTCAGTTGTAGATAGAGTTATCACATAATTTGATATACCACTTTAGTCCGCAGAGATCCTTTGTGTTTATATGTGCTGTATTTAATAGTTTTGATTGACAAATATTTTTGTTTGATGCATTGACAATAGACCTGTTCATACCGACTTGTAACGAACTTTTCTGGCCCCTAATTAATTATGCATTCCATTGTTGGCCTGATTGTTCAATCAGCAAGTGGCCGAGTCGGGCCCAACCTTTCATATGTTGACAACGGATGCCACGCAAACGCTAGTGATTACAGCATGGATTGTGTTGAACAGTGCAAATATTTTACCTAAAATGTCACAACAGTGGTAAAATGTGCATGTTTAGTTTGCTGACGGTTCGATATTACATTAACCTAAGCACATCCTGTGTTTTACTTTCTGATCCTTCCACGTTAAATCCGGCCAGTGTGGTCGAGCACAAAATGTGAACAAAGCAGGGTGCGCTTCCCGAACTCAGGCCGCGTGAACCGAATAAACCCGAATCCTATGAAGTGGTCTATTGGTTAGTGTTTCTCTTTGGTGCATTGTGTAATTTATTGTAACTGCTAGTCCAAATTTTAATTTGTTTGTCCGCTTCATCAAAATATCATTACGTTTAAATATATCTAGATTCCTGGTTGGGGTGAATAATTGAACAAGTTCTGATGCAGAAGAACCCTCTAGAAGTTGAAATCAGTTAACTCTATCAGTGCCACATTTTGTTCTGGGTCAACACCTTTCTTCGCTGCAATTTGGGTGCATCGCGTCCAAAGCAAGCCGCGGAAAGCTGTTGACCTGGACTCTTAAATTCTATGTGACTTCAGGCATGCTGGTACTTGAAAGAAATGTCTTTTTACCAGGAGTATGAATCTAGCGCCCTGATTATTATCCAGTGCAGTTCGTGTTAAGTGGTTCGACATTTGCCGCGGTTGGCACTGAAAGCGTGAGGATATTGCGGTGATAACTGGACTTCATTGCACCGTCCTCCTCCTCCTCCTCTTCTTCCTCCTCCTCCTCCTCCTCCTCCTCCTGCTCTTCCACGAGGAGATTGTCCTGATACAGAGGTGAACGACAAGGGGTACCGTATTCTACGCAGGTTTCTTGGAGATATATTGAATTGCATTCTATATTGCTATTTGTTAACGTATCAACTTAGATCTTTAATTTATTGAATTTTGTGTTTGAACATTGTATGTTAATGCCTAGAACGAAAGAAAGTTCGGAAAAACGTTTAACATATCTTGGCAAATTATTTGGATCTCTCTCTATGGCCAATCGTATAAGATAGAAATAGCATTATCTAAACACTGTGGGTGTTGTAAAATATTACTAACATTGTTCTATTAACACCACCAAAATCTTTAAATTGCATCCGCTGACAGACTTAAAGTTATTTTATTTCAGACTTAAATTAAGATAAGGCATTGGTTCATGTATAGATGGCTGCACATCACAGGTGAGGGTGAAAGGTAAATATCCGTAACACCATTAAATAAAATGCGAGAAATATGGTGACAAAAAGAAATAAATGTATATTAATGTACACATGTGTATTACTGAGGTATGAGAAAGAAAATGCCGCATTTGCTCATGTTTGATCACATAACCAAAAACGCCATTATTGTCAAATGGGATTATATTGCTGCGAAATAAAATGTAGGCTATATTATAGTGTGTAGAATATTGACCATATGGACAGGTGATCCGCATTATAATTTGATGTAATAGAGCCTGATACATGGTATGAATACTTTAAGAATTTGAATACAAAACCTAACTCTATTCCACTGCAGCCACAGCCATTACGCCATGATATATTAGATTTTTTAACAAGGCTTGATAGTTACAATGTGGAAGGGGACCACCCGCTGAATGATAACTTTAGTGCAGAGGAGCTGGACATAATATTTGATAAACTCAAAACAAACAAACAACCAGGTCCTGACGGAATTAGAAATGCTATGTTAAAATCCGGGAGACATCTCATTGGAAATTCTTTACTTATGCTGTGTAATAAAGTCCTTAGAGCACGTCAGTTTCCTTGTGCGTGGAAAATAAGTCATATCATTCCGATACACAAGAAAGGTAAACGAGATATCCCTGCGAACTACAGAGGTATACCACTCCAAAGTTCTGTAAGTAAGTTATTTTCCAAATTATTACATCGCCGTATGTATAAATTTCTGTCAATAATAATTTTTTTCACGAAGGCCAAGGTGGCTTCATAGAAGGGCGACAGACTGCTGATAATATTTTTCTTTTAAAAAATTTAATTGACGATAAATTACTTAACAAAAAGAAGTTGTTTTCTGTATTTGTAGACTTTCGCAGAGCATTTGACTCGGTTAACATTGATTTCCTCCTATTCAAACTGCATGAAGCGGGTATCAGTATGCATGTCTTACAACTGATTAAAGATATGTATACTGCTACAAAACTTTCCGTCAAATTAAATGAGGGATGTACACCTCAATTCCACAGTTCCATCGGACTGAAACAAGGTTGCCCCCTTAGTCCTTTGTTATTCAATGTATTCATAAATGATTTAGAGCATTTTTTGAGTCTTTCTGATCCGTCATCAGGTCTACTTATTGGTGACCTGAATATCACATCTCTCATGTTCGCCGACGATGTCGTTATATTGGCTGACTCGCCAGACAAATTACAGCAACGTCTTGTAAGACTTGCAGCATATTGCAAATGCTGGGGTCTGTCTGTTAACATCGAAAAAACAAAAGTTATTATTTTCGACCGAAACGGGTATAGTCAAATACAAGGTAATTACACCTTTAAGTATGATGGTAAAAAGTTGGACGTGGTAAATTCGTACTGCTACCTCGGTATTATCTTCACATGCAATGGTACTGTTACTTTAGCATCACAGTCTTTAGCAGAAAAAGCAAGGAAAGTTTGTCATATGTTGAATAAAAAATGTACGGGTGACAAAGACGTTAATTTCTTACCGAGTACTCAATTACATTTATTCGACATATACGTCAAACCTATCTTACTATACGGGAGTGAAATCTGGTCACCTGCAAATTACCGCCATCGTACTAAGGCCTTAAAAGACCCACATACTCAAAATCTTGTACAAATTCATGCAGTTGATTCTGTTCAAATTGATTATTGTAAATTTATTTTAGGCGTTGGACGTACAACCTCAAATGATGCTTCTTTGGCTAAGCTAGGTAAATATCACTTGGATATTGATATTAAAATGAAAATTATTAAATACTGGTTTAGACTGATTTCTCTCCCGGAAAGTGATATTTTAAGGAAGTCGTATAATGTAGCGTTTGAGTTAGACAGATTAGGTTTTACCACTTGGGTTACTGCTCCAAGGATGATTCTCCAGAAAAATGGATTTAATTATGTTTGGCTCAAACAGGGTATTACGGATTATGTAGATAGCAGCGAATTTTTTACAAAACTGGCATACTCTCTCACATGTCAAAGTGAGTAACTATTTTTCTCTAAACTTTGGAATGATATCGACGGAAAAACTACTAAATTGGATTTCTATAGATCATACAAAGACACATATAAATTTGAAAATTATTTGGACGAAATAACAAAATTTAAATACAGACGTAGTCTCACGCGTTTAAGGCTGAGTAATCATAGTTTGCGAATTGAAACCGGGAGATATGTAGGCGAGGAGAGACAAGAAAGAGTTTGCCAATTTTGCGATAAAAACGTTATAGAAAACGAAAAACATCTTTTAATCTCTTGTCCTTTGTATGATAAATTTCGCATTCCTTTATATGATACAATACGTAAATACCACCGTAATTTTCATGACTTCTCTGACGACGAAAAATTAGACGTTATTGTGAAACCTGATACTCTCATTGTTGGAGCTGTGGCATCGTACATATACCGTTCCGTCGAGTTTAGGAGAATGCGAGTTCAGGAGAATGCGTCTCCTAAATGAGCAAGTCTCCTGAGCCCAACGGCCGAGTATATATAGTCTGTACAAATATTCATGTACATGTTTTTTTTTTTTTTTCAGTACCTAAATTTCATGTATATAACTTCTTGCTAATTTTAGTTTGTCTATACTTCTGACATGTAAACTGTATATATTTGATCTTATTATATGTATGATGAGCAATTTTACTGTAAGTATTTTAATTGTATGCTATGAGCCCGATTGGGCAAAAGAAGCAATAAAGCACAATTTGATTGAGTACATCATGAACTGACATGTCATATACATAGATAATCTTTGCGACGTCACTGACAGAATCGTTGGACGAATGCATGAATGGATCAAATAATCAATCAAAATCAAATATTTATGCAAAAGCCACAAATAATCAATTTCAGTGGGAACACGTTGAGACCCAGACGTATAATTCAAACATTGGCAATACATAAGCTTCCTTATCTCAACTAGCAAAATGCAAGGAGTCGGTGCATTGTTAAAACGTTCGCTCTCATTTGCGCTGTAGTGATTTTTTTGCCTACGCATTTATGCGCTTTATCCCCAAACTTTAGGTCAGACGGTCGTACGAAAGTCGAGGACTTTCGAGTTCCAAACACGTATTGCTAAATCAGTGTGTTAGTTTTATTTGGGAACAAAAATCTGAAATTTGATCGCATTTCGTTGAACCCTTGAATCGATGCATTTCTACACTACTCAACTGAACACTTGAATCAACATATTTTTACACAGTAATATCGTTATAGACATATCGTCGAAGTTTTATTAGCGATACAGGCTTCTCCTTGGGCATCTCGTTCCCAGCGGCATTTTCTTCGGAAGCACTATCCGTAGACGTGATCAAATTATTCTCATTAGAATCGACGGGATGAAGTGCTGAAGATCGTTCTTGCTGAGATATTGTAAAAAATTGTGCAGAATCCGACAGGTACTTTGACAGAAGAAACTTGTCCTTTTCTGCATTGCCTCTTGGCTTCACAAGGTTGTTCCTTGCCTGCACAGGATAAATAACTTTATTGGATTTCACTTCAACAATGTCTTGACGGAGTGTGGATCTGGTACTGCCCTTAGCCTCTGGGTCACGTGTGAAACTCTCCACACACAGAACATTTTCAATGGCTCGCTGGTTGCTCTCGTCGCCGGAGGGCCTTAATTCTTCTATCCAGTCACAAAGTTTCATTTCCTCTAGGAGATCCTCTCGAGGAGTCGGCTTGCTTCCATATTGGGATTCCTCCTGCAGTTTCCCGTCAGACACCGATTCCACAAGCTTGATGTTTTTAATCTGACACTTACTGTCTCTTTCACTGTAATCTGTGTCTTTGTTTCGCATATATCTGTAAGCCAATAAGCATAATACGTAAACGTGCTTATAACACATAAGCAAAGGACTACAGTCCTGTGCTCATATATATATATATATATATATATATATATATATATATATATATATATATATATATATATATATATATATATATATATATATATATATATATATATATATATATATATATACATATATATATATATATATATATATATATATATGTATATATATATATATATATATATATACATATATATATATATATATATATATATATATATATATATATATATATATATATATATATATATATATATATATATATGTATATATATATATATATATATATATACATATATATATATATATATATATATATATATATATATATATATATATATATATATATATATATATGTGTGTGTGTGTGTGTGTGTGTGTGTGTGTGTGTACGTGTGTGTGTGCGTGTGTGTGTGCGTGTGTGTGTGCGAGAGAGAGAGAGAGAGAGTTCCACACTATTCTTCCTTTGTCTTTTTTCTTTTCTTTTTGTCTCTCCCTCCATTTTGGCGTATTTATTCACTGGGAACAAATAGTCTGAGGGAAAAATTTTGAAAAGATGAAATGAATTTTTTAAACATATCTCATCATGGTGTAAAGAATGGTCGTATTGCAAGTTTTGCCTTTTACACCATGAACCCAATCATAATAAGTATACATTAAAAACGGCAGGAAATAAATATTATTTATTGGTATCCAATTGATAATAAATTTTAAAAGATGCTTTTCACTTGGCTCGGTAAAAATTTAATCAAACCTATTGATAATTTTACTCTTTCCCTCAAATTCTTTAATATAATGAAACAGACTTTACGCTTTTCTGGCTTGCATATTTGGATTGTTCAGACAAGGACCACGGTCTCAAAATTGATGACGGTTAAGGTAAATTTAATAAGAAAATTTCGAATCAATAGAAATAGTCAAAACGTTCAAAGTAGCTCTTGATACATTATTTCAACGAGATTCTTGACAAGTTAGCTGCAACATGCGGTCGTTAACAGACCCTAGTAGAGATTTGTTTCTTCTTTTTTTTTATCATATTGCATGTTAAAATGCAAAGGCCGTATTTCACCTATGTGTGTACGCCCTTAACAAGGAAATGGTATGGGCATATATTCAAAATAACTGAAACATCCATGCAGTAACACTGTTCACACCCAATTTTTGTATATGTAAAAAGGGATTTAATTAATACAATGACTCCTCTGCATATTTTAGCCTACCTCTGTCCATGATGATCACTCTGGGACGTTCGCGGGCTGTTGTTGCCAAATTGCGCCACCTGACGGATAATCGTCATGATTCTGCGACTGACATGTTTCCCGGTCGCAATGTAAACCAGTGGATTGATAGCAGATCCCATAACAGACAATACTTCTAACGCCAGAATTGGCATGTTGGCGGGCTTCGGAACAAGGGTAATGAGGGCCAGGATGACGTCACACGTGGCAAAAAGGACCCTCAAGAGAGATATCGTAATGCAGACCTGAAGAAAAGAAAGGATGCCTATCTTATAATTGCGTGCAAATGTAGGTCTACCTCGTCCAGGTATCGGAGACTGGAACCAGATTTTAAGTAATATATTCTTGCTAAAGCAAATACGTAAAACACAACTGTAACGTCCCCAGCCATGTGCCTGCACTATATGATAACCACCACCAGGTATCTTGTACTTAAGCATCAGGACTATGGCCTTTATTGTTTTGAGTGAAAATGACAATCATGGAGAGTAACTGAATGGCGGAACGTGCTGCCTATTATTGAGCAGTTTATACCGCACTTTCTTTTTCATACACCAGCTGGTACTGACGTAACTGAAATTGATACATCTACAGGGCTTCAGCATGATGCGGTGCAATGGTATGTTGTTGCCCCTGGTGAGGTGTCAAATGTACCATTCTGCCTGTCTATGCTAGCTGCTGCCATCACTTCGCAAAGCTTGTATATCGGGAAAAATGTCACAAACATGCCTAAAGATCCCTCGCCTGTGACCTGTATGCCATGTTTGTAATTATGGCATATGGAAATACCTTAGCTGTTCTGTGTTTAACAACCACAAATTCTCAAAGCACGACAGGGGTGATAGAACAAAACCATGTCAAACCGACACTTACCAAGGTCACGTGCTTTTTGCGAGCAGAACGGTATCTGTTGAAGGCATTGACTGGTATCCCACGCCTAGGATCTCCACCGAAGGTGAAACTGCGGATTCGCTGAACACACTAGGTAAAATAAGGTAGCACATGATGCCATCAGAAGTCATTTATGAATTCATAATGGGTATTGTTTACGAGATAAGATATGTCAGGTCCTAGTCAATTACTCCGTGATTAAAAAAAAAAAAAAAAAAGAGAAGAAAAAAAAAAAAGAAATGCGGGGGTTGGAGGGGAGGGGGTGGGTGGGTGAATACACACCGTAAGAAATATGCACTGAAACGTCGAAGCTTATATTCAATGTAGGGCTCTCTATTGATTGTTTAAGTTTGTTACGCCTTTATAATCCGTGTAACTTATCCGCAATTTGGTTTGTGATTATGCTGATAAAGGTACAATATCTCTGGCTAAAATCGACATGAAAATGTGTCACTTGGATAAAGTCTCTTTCATGGTAATTTCACCATATAAAGTACATCTATAAGGATGACCAACGAGTGACAAACGACGTTAAATATCATTGCTGCACATACATACCCTTCCATAGCAATACGTCATAACGCCAATGGGCACAAGCAAACCCAGCAGTATAGTCAGGAATAGGTGTACCAAGTGGCGATGGTTGTTGCTCGGAACACATATTGCACACGTCAGTCCCCACATTAATGATGTCATAAAATCTGGTTCTAAAACCCGAGGCAAAGGCCATATCACGGAGATGATTGACGCTCCGAGCACCGCTTGTAATGTTTTACGCCATCCAGGGAATTCTGAAAGATAAAAGGGACTTTTGGCTACGAGGGAGCTTTCTCAAAAAAAACGCCAGTTTTGTGAGAAATGAACATATGGCCCCGTCTATGACAGTGATGTGACCCGCACGTCCCCGTGATCGCCTGGCGTCATATCCGTGCTTTATGGCGGGAAATTAATGTGCATTCGGCGCATTGCCATGCGTCTACTTCGAGCCTGCTAATACATGTTCCAACAGGTGTAAGTGTTTCCGCCATCAATAGAGCGGGTAGTACTGTAGTACCAATTGTATCATCCTAGTTTTTACCTGTCTTTACATTTTCATGCATATACTGTGCTCATCCATGTCACAGTATCATCTTTGAGAGCTGACTCATAGGTGCATTCACCTACTTGGCTGTGCCAGGTGAATAGTTTTAGTTACATTTATTATACTGCTTTGCATCATTGCACTGTAAAAGATCCGATCTTGATGTTCGTGTGCTGCTGGTAGAAATTTGATGATATTCAAAAAAAAAAAAAAAAAAAAAAAAAAAAAAAGAAAATGAATGTAAAAGCATTTGCCTTTTTGTTTCTGGATGATACCTATAGGCTATTACAATACAATCAATGACCCCAAACACTAGCAGTGTTGTCGAATATGGAGAAACCAAGGGGAAGTGGACTACACTCGAATCAGTTCACAATAATACAATAAAACGTCTTTATAATGACTCTTATTTATAACATTCTTAGCAACGCAAGTTTTGAGGGATTAAAAGTTTATTTTCTTTGATATTTGGTTTACACATATATTATTTTCTTGATTCGATTCATTTGTCCGACATTTTCAGTTACTTGACACCTTCCTAGGGGAACAGATGGTGTGATTATAACGTGTTTTCACTGTAAAGCAGAAGAACAGTATCATGAAATTGAAAAGTTGGTCAGGCAAGCCATAGTCATGAATAGTGAACCAAACATATGCCAAAGTGATTGGATCCACACATGCGCAAACCAACTGCAGCTATGGCTCACCTGAATTCAGCTTGGGGCTTTCAGAATATTTTCTGTGTTCTAGAATCATTCAATGAACATAAGCTTGACTGAGACAAACATGTACAATTAGCCATTACGAACAACATATTGACTCAGGAGATCAGTTCCCATGTGGCCGGGTATATTTGCTACATTTGGCATTTGTTAATTTGAAGGCATTTGTATATGTAAGAAATTTATGCGTTGGGGGATCCTGAAATAAATTTTAAAAAAATATGTATATACCGCCCACCACAACATAGATTAGGAGAAAATTCTACATTTCTTGGTATTTGGAACTGGCCCAAAATGAACCTCCTAAAAGTTGTTTACCAAATAAGAACTATTCCATAGAAGGTATATTTTAAAAGTTGTTTATCAAATAAGAACTATTCCATTAGTAGACACTGTTGCATTAGCAACCTGGTATTTCTAGATAATACTTGCTGGTTACCACACTAACTGTGACGTCAATTTAGTGTTTTTCAAATGGACTCGTAATGTTGACCTTTCGATTCCCATGAATATTTTTCTCTTAGTAACCACACTTACAAAGCGGAAACTTTACAGTTTGAACAGCAGGGAGGAGATAATTTAATGTTCTATACTCATTTTCGCGCCACGACTACTACTTATATGAGGTATAATGCCATTTTCTCCACAGATCGGTACGCGTCCATGTCACATCGAATTTACATAGGTCCTACGCATGACGATTTTGGAATTCTTTTGGCCAAATATATATATATATATATATATATATATATATATATATATATATATATATATATATATATATATATATATATATATATATATATATATATATATATATATATATATAAATATGTATATATATATATATATGTATGTGTGTGTGTGTGTGTGTGTCTGTGTGTGTCTGTGTGTGTGTGTCTGTGTGTGTGTCTGTGTCTGTGTTGCACGGCAAGGGTCATAGAAAACTTTTATCCATGCAAAAGTATCCCTTGACGACGATACACAATGGTACGAAAATATAATTAGTATAACCCTCATGCATTGAACCGCCAGAAGCTAATCGAAAAATAATCTTCCAGTAACAGTCAGATGTAATAAGTTAGAGAGAGCAAGAGAAATGATACATATACACACCAAAACAGGTGATGTAACGCAAATTGTAAAGCGACTAAAATCTTGATCAAATGAAACAATATCAAAGCAACTAAAATGTTACATGTAAAACGTAAGACTTAACAAAACATTGTATCATAGGAGAAGTATGAGAGAAGTTGAACCTTAAAGAGATGAGTTATACTAATGACACCCTTTTACCCATAAAGGAACATACGTAGTGCACTGGCTCATTCGAGTGGGTCAAAAATACATATGAATATAAACATTACCCCAAATCAACCTGCTCAGATCTTCCGCGTCAGGGGATAATTTATGAAGTCAGACGCCATCAAAGCGTTTTCAAGAAATTTGTCAAGCCCTCAAGCGTATTCAGGAAAATTTGTGCCTCTACAGTATATACAGTATATTGAGTCACATACAATAGACCAATGAATTATTGCGCAGTATATCTGTTAGTTACAATAAAACCGGCATATTGCTATGTGTGTCTGATACTAATTTTGATATAAAACGTTAATTAATCCCCATCGGGAAATTCACAGAACTGATTGTTATTTCCTCGTTTCATATTTAGTTGCGTGAATA
>OZ026626.1:21894887-21987387 GCA_964020975.1 Hermodice carunculata
TATTATTATTATTATTATTATTATTATTATTGTTATTATTATTATTATTATTATTATTATTATTATTATTATTATTATTATTATTATTATTATTATGATGCAAGCACACGCAGAGTACATAAATGCCCATTTATGGGTGAAAGGGCACCTACGCATGCGTATATTAGTTATGTGTTACGTAGAGGTACGTCCGTATCTGGAGTAAATGTGTTATACCTCGAATAAATAGTGACGCTGGTATTTCTCTCTCCTTGGAATCGCGTTTGGTTTTGCTTGATGCAAACCAGGTACGGAATAAGATGAGAAAGGTCAGTCGTGCAGTCACGATCATCACCTCCACACAGGCGATATATACATTTTCACAGAACTCTATTTGAGGGAATAGTTTTTGCTAGTTACTTGATTATTCAAAGGTAGCTAGCCCGCATTCTATGTGATATGCCAGTAGATTGTAGGTGACATCTAATATTATACCTAATTGCGTACAGAAACCACAAATGAACACAAGTAGTAAAGTCAATTTGCTAAAACTCTCTTTCCATGAGTAATGATGTTAGGCTAGGTTATCCATGTTATTCGTTACGGTTTCGCAGATTTAGGACATAGGCTTACATTTGTAGAACATTGATCCTGCATCGAAAATCATACATTTACAAACTAAGACTTATAAATTTCTCATCAAATCCACTATAATTTCCGCGTTTTTAAATTTTTAGAATTTGCACGAGGATTGTCTGGGTTAAACACTAAATTCTGACAAGAAGCCGACTAGAGGATGGGGTTTTGGTGAAGTTCCGGAAGCTTTTCTGAAAGGAACTGCTGCAGGTCTGTGACACACCACATGCATTTGTGGTGATATAAACCCTATTTTGAAAATTTACATTGCGAACTTGGTATGTTGAGAATACACTACAGGTTTTCGACATTATTTGTCCAAAACATTGAGTGTAGGTACACATTGCTCATATAGCTGAAAGCAAACAACAACTTTTAATGCTGAACGGAAAATGGCGCAGGATATTTGATTTTTGGGTTAAGCTGATTTTGCAATAGAACAAAGTGTATTTTTTCCAAAAAACTATCATTGAGCAGCGTTCAATTATGAATATCATGACCCACAGGAAATCATTGATAAACGAACAAACGAACGAACGAACGAACGAACGAACAAACAAAAAAATAAACAAATAAATAAATCATGGCGGTTCAGGATTAAAGGAGCTCTCAGGTGTGAGATGGCTGTCAGACAACTGTCTTACAAAAGCAAGGTATACACTTACTGGAGCGAGTCTGACACACGTTACAGTGTCTATGGACGGCCAGGAAGCATAGCAGCAGCATACTCTGCATGTGCCACATTTGACCTACATATCCATATCCTCCCCTATCTCCGTCCTCCTTGATGTTTATGGATACTGCAATTTGAGCACCGGTATTGAAGGCAGACTTGATGACATCATTGACAGCCATAAATATCATCAATATTGCCTGAGCTCGGTGACGTGATTTTCTCTGTATCAGCAGGGCGAGAATTACCATTCCATTTCCGATAAGGCCCGCCAATCCTGAAGAAAAATATGTACCATCTGAAGCCATTATAGACATGTCTAAAGACTGTGTATGCTTCTGAAACACGATGAATGTCCAGGAATAGGAAACTAGAAACAAATGCCCTATTTCGCATCCGATTCAAAGAGAACATAGACACCCACACTGACATACCAACCACAAACATAACACTAAAAGTGTCCACGTGAGCACATTGCACATTTCCAATTGCAATTGTTTCTTCCTTTTTATAAATTCTATGAGTTTTAGCAAGCGTTTACTGCCTGTCCAGTACCGCACACTGAACTTAAAATTCTGTGGGAATGCCCTGACTCTCTTTCTTCCAAATATTGCCACTAGGGGTGAAAGTTGATATCGCCTGATTTGCTGTGAGATAACACAGGTAGTACAAAGGTACAACTGAATTGCCTACATATGCAGGTTTATTCAACTCCATGTACCTTGGTTTAATCAGAATGTAAAAGTTTAGTATTTTCATGATGTTGCATGCTTTTTTTTGAAGAAAACGTATAATATAAGCACTGGACCGACTGCTTTACAATCACAAGTAAATACGACTAGATACCTCAATATCGTAATTTCTCAAGCAAATTAAGCTGCATTTTGTTTTCTGTTTCTTATGATTTTTTTACGTTTAGTCATAGATTTTGAGTTCTCTAAAATGTGAAGCAGGGATCTCTGTACGCAAAATGTGTACAAATGTACTTTGATTCAGTGTCTACCACCTCATTCAGAATGTGGCATTGCTATCATATCGTAATCTCTACCAACTGTTTTGAATTTCCAAATCAACAAATAAAAGGACATGATATTTCAATTACCACAGTGCTTTTGAAAAATATGAAATACTCTTGCATTCACTTGGGCCATTTTAATAAAACGACCAAGAATATTCTTGGTGTCGTTTCATTTCTCGTGGCATGACCATTTGATAGTTGGACATGCCACAACAAGTACTTTGGCCTGCTGAAACAATAGGAAATTCTAGAATTGCTTGAGCAATTGCAATATTAGAACGTTTTATAACAATTTGTCGCCGCTCCATTCTAATACTAAAACGTGCTTTAGCAATTGCTAGGATCATTGTTATAATAGGACATGCTATGGCGATTGTTATTCCATTTCATAATAGGGCATACTATGGCAATTACTAAGGCCGTTTTCATACTAGGCCAAGCTCTATCAATTGTTACAGATATTCTTCTTTCATAATGAAGCTTTGCATTTATAAGCAAACTTCACGTATTTAGCTAATTCATCATTTGCCACGACAATATACTCATTATTATGTGGGTTGTCTTCGCTGAATATTTAGCTTAGACAAAGAGCCGCTACTCAGAGAGGACATGTACGGGTATTGGCTGCGAAACATGTTCTGATTTGTTACCCCCCTGAAGACCCTTTAATAATTTATTTTTCATACAGCTTATGTCAAATTTCTACACAGGAACGCATGCAATATGGACCATAGTACTTCCATATATATATATATATATATATATATATATATATATATATATATATATATATATATATATATATATATATATATATATGTATGTAGGTTAGACATTGATAGGGTAGTTTATGGAGAGTAAAGAGGTCGGAGTGCGGAAAAGGGTGATGATTACTAGTAAGTGGTTCTGGACAAAAATACACAAATACAACAGCTGTTTAAGTATTACAGCATGTGTTAGCAAAACCTGTTTCAGTAATAAGACATGCTTAAGGAATAGGTCACTTAAATAAAAGAGTATTTTGATAATAGAACACACTATGGTAATTTCTAGGTCCATTTGTACAGCAGGCCTTACTGTAATTGCTGAGTCACGTGAATAATATGGCACTCCTGAGAGGTTTCTTGAAGTATTTTGATTACACACACACACACACACACACACACACACACACAAACCATTTTAGGACTATTGAAATAACAAGACAAGCTTTGACAACTCTTGGGGCTCTTTCATTAATAGAATTGGTTACAAGAAGAATTATCAGGCTATTTTGATAATGAGACATGCCATACGATTTGTCATATACCTTTTACTGTATACATGTTGTCAAGCATTTCATTTTTCCTCTCATGTTTTCAAAAGGGATCCATATAGGACTGTGTCCTGTTTCCCAACTGATTTGATAAAATATTTTTAAACCAATGTAAGGAGAGTTATTATACTATTAATATAATTAATACATAACATTAACACATGATGCAGCAATTGTGAGGGCCATTCTCATGTTAGAACATGCTATAGCAATTACAAGGGTCATTTAATGAATAAAATGACGTTATTGAGCATTTGCTAGGCCATTTAAATATTAAGAAAAGTCCCTGTATTTGCCATGACCCAACCTACAATTAATACACGACACTAAATTTCAGACGATGTAGAGATTTATTTGATACTTTCATATTTTCATCTATAAGTTGTTTTGATTGGCTTTTTCAGTGCCACATTTTGGCCCAATCACCAGCTTTCCTCGGCCCACTTTAGGTGCAATGCACCAAGAAAAGCTGTTGACCAGGGCTTTTATTTTCTCCGAAACTATAGTCATGTTGGTACTTGAATGAAACGTCGATTTGCCAGGAATATGAACTTGCTAGGCTAATCATGATTGAGGGCAGTTCGGTTTTTTTTAGCAGTTTTACTTTAATCGCAGTTGGCAATGACAAAGTTTAGTGCCTGCCGAACGATAGCGTTAATTCATAACTACTGCTGTCAGTGTGTATGGATTTTGATGACCATTTTCTACATTTACAACAAGTGGTTACACCATCAGTATCCGTGTAATCATACATATATAGATTATAACAATATATTTATGGTTTGGGTTTTACTGGAACTTATTATAATTGTTTCCATACTGCAATCAACCATAAGACCTGAAGGTAATTTGAAGAAAACAAGGTGTAAAAATGCTTTGAAAATGTAATATACTGTATTCTCAGATGACTATATGTTCAATTAAGACCTACATTTTTTAAATGAGGCTGAACATGTTGACATTGATTACTCTGAAGGGTTATTCATTTCTGTACTTGGGTAACAAAACACGGTCGTTATTAGTTTCTCTTACATGTATTCCTTTCTTTGATATGATACAATATATCAAGAACAGTACTACTAAACACACCTGATATATTACTTGAATTTTCAACACACCCTGTAACGATAGCGAAAGAACTTACCAACAATGATAAGATGATAAGTTTCCCGGATGTTGAAAAATACTGCTGGCTTGGTTTCAACTGAAATTGGTTTTGTTTCCATTATTCTGTGTCGTGGGTTAACATTGACGCACTCTTGTCGACATTTTCGATTAGATTACTAGAATGTCTGCCCCTGTTTTTCTGCAGTTTGGATTGGATGCATTTGTATATTGTATCATTGTATACTGCCACGTGATCACAAACAGTTGTCAAGCATCATGACGTATAGTACAAATAAACGTAACCATGGTGATTGCTTACGGTACGTAGGCATGTTGTCACCATTATACAGAATAAACAAAATCATTGCAAAGGCATTGCGACAAAATATAAATCTATATAGATATATTGCTAGTCCACCTAGGCTAACCCAGAACAAATTGCCAAAAAAGGTTTTCGACAGTTTTAGGCATTTTGAACTATCGTGTATAGCCTATTAAGAGTCCTAAGAAAGCCTTGTTCGCGAGAGATGTGAAATATGCAAATAAAAAAGCGGCACGATGAATGTAGTTTTTGTATCTTACGAACTGTAACTGAGGACAGAGTGTGGTACACTTTTTCCTGTTATTGCCATTACATGAATAACATTACCGTTATGCTTATCACACATAGAGGATAGATATACGTGTTCACGTTCGGAATAAAAGTAAATTAATTTTAACAAAAATATATTATAACCTTGAATCAGTGTGCAGCCAGACGTTGACCATGACCAGGGACATTTATGTCATAATGCATCCCTTGAAAGTGTGGCTAAATGGCTAATGATTTAATTCCATCGTTTACTTGATCTATTTTTGCACAACCTCTTCAGGAAATGATCACTGCCTGAAGGGCAAAAGTTTGTTGTGGTGAACACATCAGTGATTGGTTTAGTATCTTCTTGACACACTTCTGAATTAGGAATAGAGAGTTACTGATGTCGTGTGCCGGTGTTGTTTGGAACTATACAGGTTCCCTGAATTCTGAATTGATAGATAACTTGTGTAGTGATAACTTGTTGTGTGGAACTAAACAGGATTCTGAAAGCCGACAGACGGACAGTTTCTATCTGAACCTGGTAACATTCTCTTTCCAGCAGGTGCTGAACAAGTTACCTATAAACGTTTATAATCAGTTATGTTGAATCATTTTTTTGACATTCAGTAAGTCCTGCCTTCTTTTCGCTTATTTCTTGGATCTTCTCTAGACTTCTTGCTTGTCATTTCTTCCCTTGCATATGGTGTCCGGCACATGGTGGCGCATGTTTGAGCATGTATCTTCTATAGCCCTTTTGTATTTCATTGAAATAATATCTGCAAAGTGTATACTTTAAAGATTAGCTCTGTACAATGAAAAAATACCATCGCCTAATAGATAATGGTAGTGCCACCGTTAATTACGGAAGTGGAGACTGGTGATACCCTCTAAACTGTATCTGAGCAACAGATAATAATAATAATAATAATAATAAAAAAACATTGCTAATTAATGTGCCATAAAAGATACTTACTTTCAGTATATGTTTGATGACATTGATCAGGTGGATTTCATATGCAGCTAAACATACTGGCAAATGTAGGAAATTGGATCAGGTCCGAACAAAACCGACCAAGTCTTTTTAGCACCAAACAATGTGGAGTATATGCTCGATGACAACATTGAGTTTCCTGCTGTCAACATATTTAGGATGCCTTTTTACGCAATGTAGTTCAGTTGAATGGGCATACTACACCTAACACAGCATAAATGTGAGATGAGAACTAAACATTCATGTCTGAAGAGACGCTACTATCAAGTTTATGGAAAGCTGACCATTTTGTTGAAAAGTCTCCTGAATTGTTCTGTGTGCCTTAATTGTGTTGCGTATCTGATGTAGTTGAAATAAAAAAAAGTGGTCTCGAATAATGGCAACACGCCCTGATAGATGTTAGAACTGCAGTATCGTAAAAAAAAAAAATCAACATTCTAAAGCAGTTGATTCAAGCCACCCCTCTTGGATCTTAATCTTATGTTATGGGAGCCACATAGGTCTCTCCTGGCTGAGACTTTATGGAATCAGGGGTCAGCTAAGACCATTTATGCACCAAAAACCTGTGCATTATGTTATTGATGTGGGATCCCTTTATTGTCGTCTTCCTTTGCCCAGTGGTACATTCGGACAGAAAGATCACTGTACTTCTTTGCTGACTATGGGTGAAAGGATATATAATGTTTCTACAGTACTTTTGTATTTAATGGTTACAACATCCCATCTACCAAAGCCATGGTATACCATTAACATGCTGGATGCACAAAATGTAAACAAAGCAGGGTGTGCTTTCCTAAGTGAACCAAAAAACCCCGAGTCCTATGAACTGGTCTATTGGCTCACAGCTTTTAGTTTGGTATACCAGTGGACAGACTGGCATGTTCATGCCTATATCACACAATAGCATAGATAGTAGAGCAGCCAACCTAGTGAAATTTTTCTTTCTTTAAAAAAAAACGAAGGAAAATTGAATATACTGAACATGTGTGATTTTTTGGAGGGGGAGGGGGTGTTCCAGGCAATGCGGAAACCCCCTGAGTGCGCCTCTGATCTGTACCCATTTTGTCCAGATTCTTTATAGGCAAAACGGGTCAGATTTTATTGGGTACAGAGAATCCCTCCACTATTTTATTACAATCTGTTTGTTTCTGCCTGTAAACTTTCTATCTGCTTAATGGTAAATTATTAATTAACAGACCATAGATATAAACGTTAAATAGCACGGGATCTTGAGTGTTATCGTTTTGATTAATTATAATGGTTTTAAGGGCTCTCCCTACATATAAACCTATAATGTGAAGTTTTTAGCAATTTTGATATTAATGAGTATACTGACCTCTCGATTAACATTGCATTATGCCTTCCACACATCAGCTGGAACTGCTCCTGATCAGTCGGTTTTTAGATCTAATCAATCTTTGCCTTATAGACAAAGGCCATTAGTGTGACAGCACCACCTGTTGAGTGGTTCAGGTACCACTCAGTGAACGTGCTTGCGCATGCATGCTCCTTAATCAGTCCTTCTCAAGAGGGGTCAGTGAGCATCAGTAGATAGGAGTGAGAGAGCTGGAATGTCGGTGGGGCTTCACGGGTAATTGAGAGGTAAGTGTTCTCATTAATACTCAAATTACTAAAATTCCATGTCTTATTTACTGAACGATACCTCTCAATAACCATTGCCCATTAACAAATGTTTTGGTAGGAGAATAAAACTACAAGTCAGAGTACTGTCCCAATACTACCCTTATGGTCTTGTGTGACCTAATCAGTCCTTGTGTGGGGGCGATATCTGCTGTGGAATCCCCGGGGTCAGTGTACATGAGATCATATGCAGCAGGATCCTGAGCTGTTAGGCAGGAGCCCCTCCTTACAGACCTGCTGTCAAACCAAGTAAGCTTTCCAGTGGTGGGCAAGACTGGAACTGGCTTCTAGCTTGAGGAGCCATATTCAATTCGATGTCTGATAGTCAAGCTCCCCGGCATAGGTGGAAGCTGTTTGGCTCTCAGACAATAACACTGGGGAACAATCAGGTAAGTTCAGTGCCAATAATATTCTGGTCATTTGCGAACTAAAACCTGTTAAGAAACAGGGATTCAATGGACTTTAACCACAGCTCTATAGGTGCTAGAAAAGCAGCCAACGGCTGCCCAGAGAGAAGATAGTAATAGGGCCGTGGTGAAAGCCCAGAACCTAAGGAGAGGAGCCTTCCATGCCAGCAAAGGCATAAATTCCTTTCTCCAAGTTGAGCATTTCCTAGGGGTAGTACTCAACAAAGGTGATTGGAGACCTCCAGTGACATGTCATGAAAATGTGAACTACTGTGACATTTTGAAGGGCCTGTTAAGGGGCATTGTAGGCTCATACCTCATGAGCTCTAGGGATAAGTTTCTTGAGTACTGCTGGGTGGTTATGCAGTGTCTTATAGGCTTTGAGCATGTTTTTTTTTTTTTTTTTTGATCCAGAATGAAATATACCTGCCGACTGTATGTTCTCATTTGGAATTATCAATGGGGAGGAACAAAAGTGTTGTTCCTCCTCAAAACCCCTCAGTACAATGGAGATACCAGCGTATGGCTTTCAAAGGGCACAAAGCTCTTTCCTCTAGGGAAAAAGATATATCCATAGCATGAAGTGTCAATCCTTTAAAGGAATGATCAGGTAATCATTTGATTTGATCATGCACTAAGGCATGGATCTCACTTCATCTAGCCCCAGACACAGAGTGTTAACCAGAAAAAAAATTGTCCACATCCAGAGCTTGAGGTCCACCTTAGTATGATTCTCATGGTGGACAAACAGTATGACACCATTACATGTCAACATTGTGTCCAAAAGCCATTCTGAGTCAAAAACTGTCCAAACATTGACAGGCTATCATTATAAACATAACCATACAGCAAGAATTGAATATTCATCAAGGAAAACATTGCCAAACAACATCCAAATGCAACAAGACGTCCCAGTGATAACATAATTTAATAACTTTCATAAAAAATAGGAGTGGACAACAGTTTTCAATGATGCCAGAGGAACTGCACTGAAATTCTGAGCAAACAAGACCCATGCATATTCAATTTTTTAGCCATCAAACAAGCAAGGTCAGAATCTGGAAGGTTCAAGGTAGACATACCAATCTCACATTATATATATTATCAGTAACCATAATGAAAGTATCTCCATGTAGGGACACCTGTTAAGCATGGGCAAAACCAGCAGGAGGTACCACTCAGGGAGAACCTGCTTAGCTGCTGGTCTGTCTGTGTAGAAGGAGTGCTGGCAGGCAAGGATCTTCCGAAATCTGACACAACAGGACAAGGGTGATGAAGAAAGCAGTATGGAACCCTTCAATTCTCCTTGAGGTCTTCCCAAGGACCTCCCACTGAAGCAGGAAGTCTATGGTGTGGATATCGTGATGTGACTATTGATTGATGTCTCGCTCTACACACCAAAGTGTGATGGCATTCCAGCAGACTAAATAGAGAGCTATTCTCGAAGACCTCCTATTTCAACCCTACCTGTGACCAATTCCAAGAAACCACAGGCATGGCCAAGCTGTGTGATAACCACCAAACCAGCAATCAACAAAGATTTAGTGCCTGAGTGTTCTTGTAGAACCTGTATGTCCATGGTTACATGAGCAATTTTTGCCATGGAGGGAGTCTCATTGGTGGCTTGCCCCTTAGCCCCAGCAGTTTTATTGACTACTCTCTGGGAGTCCACCAGGGGTGAACAGGACGAGGTTGTAGTCATGAGACCTTATATTCTGTAAGACACTGAGGAGAATCTGTGGTGGAGGAATAGCATAAGCCCTTAGGTTGCTCCAGGCCATCACTCTAGCATCCATTGCTAGGGCCTGAGAAAGCCCCTACTAGCTGACCTTTTCAAAAGGGCTGATTGGCTAAGACATTTTGGAGTCCTGGAACATATCAGGCATGTGTGTGGATGTCCTTTACAGAGCACTGTAATCGTAGACAGTCCACCACTAAGGCAGTGACACTCTTAGACTGTGTGCCACTTGGCTTGCTGAGGTATACAATTATAATCTTAATATCACACATGGTGAGGAAGCGTTTGTGCTCCACTAGATGTTGAAAGTGGAGGAGGCATATCGCCTCCAATCCCAACCAGTTTATGTGCAGAGCCTTGCCTGAGTCACCAAGTGAGAGTCCATGGACGAGAGAAAACCCATTGAGGCCTACCATTCTCTGGCCAATAGATACTGGTGAGTCATAAATTGAGCTATGTTACTTTGATAAATCCAGTATGTACTGAGTGTGGTGAATGATATTCAAGTACCTCAGCAACCAGATCAGCTTGGTTCACACAAATGTGGATGGCTCATTTGTGGCAATAGGCCACCCCAACCTTTGCTATCCAAGTAAAGACCAGGTAAGATATCACTTGTCTGAATGGAAGGGCCTGGAACTGGTAAGAATTGCCCTTGAAGCCAACTTGCAGAAGCTTGTAAGAACTTTCTGTGATTAGCACATGGAAAAAATGCTTCCTTGAAATCGAGGGATGTTGTCAATTCCCAAGGATGGAGGGTACAGGACAACATAACTGGTGTCTCCATGTAGACAGAGGGGACCTCTGTGTAATGGGTATGGGTTGACAGGTCTATGATGGGGCACCATCCTCTGTCCTGCTTGGGAAGGAGAAAGAGGATATTGTAGTAGCTGGGAGATTGTGATCATGATCTACAACTGACTCTATGGCAGTTTTGGCCAATAACATCTAGGCTGCCTCTGAGATTGTAGAATGTTTATATTTTTTGGTGGGAGGTGTGAACCTCTGTGGGTTCTGGATCAATGTAGTGGCCCAAAGGCAGGAGGTATCATCATCTTAGATTACGTATGATGGATATATCATCTATGATAGACTACTACCAAGAGAGATAAGCAGAAAGGTATCTGGTGACAAGGTGCTCAGAGATCAGAGAGTCTGTGGAGCAAGGCAACTCTGAGGGAAGTCCTGTAGTAGAGTGGAGTCAGGACCCGTGAGGAATTTTTGGGCCTTTTGAGGGACAAGTGTGGCCTTGGAAGGCTGGCTTTTCCTATCAGAGGGCTTTGAGTCTCCAGCCTTTCAAGCCTTATTAGTCACTGCAGCCGGAGGTTAAAGTGACTTGGTCGAGTCACCCAGTGCTTTGTCTCAGCACAGGGACTCCAAAATGGGCTCAATGCTCCTGCAGACAATTGACCATTACCTATAAATACCCCAGCACGATCTTTAGAACTAAATGAACTGTCAGTGGTATACAGTTGTGACCAGCCTAAAAGTTCATTCCCAGCTAGAATTGAATTGGTACCTTTCTGCTAGTCTATATGATGTATGGATTTTTTTTTAAATAAGAACCAAATTGTGGATAAGGTATGTTCCTTCCACCATTTCTGAAAGATATTGTGTATATTTTTAATTTATAGTCTATGCATTTAATCAATATATTAAAACCAATTTGTACTCGTTTAGTCTGGTCAATACATGTGATGGCCAACCTAAAATTGCAACAGTAATGTTTTGTTCATTTTTGTGTTTAAGATGACCATACAGTAGCTTATATAAAAATACTAGAAAAATTAATGGGCGCAAAGTTAATTTTTTTGCATAGATTAAACATGGCTACCAGGGAATCTGAGGTTGCAAATTCCATTACACTAAGATATATGTTCAATGTGTCTGAATGATTAATATAACTTTGCATCTTTATTGTCATAGTGCTTCAAGATCAGGCAGATATCAAGTGAACATCCTTGACATGCTTGAGCATTCTGAAAAATTCAATATGGCTACCAGGATGGCAGCTGGTGCCCCCCAAAATCATAACTGTTTTAATCAGCTGCCCTAGAATTGCAAACAAGCTACATTTGCATGGGAAATCACTTTTTTTATAACCTATGCAGGCAAAGTGCGGGGAATATACTGTTTCTCCATCTGTGTGCATGTCTGTGTGTGTGAGTGTGTCTCTCTCCATCCATCTAGCCTACATCACGTGAACAATATATCTCATGAACCTTTGTTAATATGTATCTTAAAATTGTATTACTGTCATTATTTGGGGTCATTTCTCGAGCTGATTAGATCTCGGGGATCTTGACCCAATTTCTAAGGTCAAAATGTAAAAGGACTGAACATTCATGTGGGACATACACTACTATAGCACTCTGCAAATGGTGTTCGTGCATACACAAGACATGTACTGGGACACCAGGATGTCTTGACCAGTCAACTTTCTCAAAAGGATCAGCCAGAGCAAAGTGATGTCTAAACATATTTTTTGCAAACTGGATTACCCAATAGTACAAGTAGTGTTACTAATCGAGGGGTTCTCCAGCGGGAGACAAAAGGGAAAAAGAGAGAGGAATAAAAAAGAAGAGACGGAATGATAAGATCGGAGAATGGACTGGTTTGAAACTCAGTGTTTCAAGAAAGCAGAGAAACCAGATGGATGGACAGAACTGGTTGCCAATTCCACAATGGCACCCCTGCAAAATTGTAAATGAAATCAAGGGTGATAGACTGTCAAAGATCCAAAGAATCATTGATTGGCCAATTGATGTAAAATTATATTCTTTCTGTCACATCATGATTGAGTGGAATCCTTTTGTAGGAAGCAACTTAGAAAAAAGACACCCTATCTTTTTATTTTGATTAAAAGTAGGAAGTTACTTAGATCAAAAGTAACTAAAAACGGAATACGCCTGTTTTGCTCAGTTGCAATACCAATGTGTACAGCATGATAGATACTAATATTTTTAGAGTCATTATAACAAAACGAAAGTCAAAGGTTGTGAAAATATTTGTTTGTGTGCTTATTTAGCTTTTCGTGCACATATAGATCAAAGAAACATCGTGCTTATTGGGTAAATGTGCCAACATAAAATACCTTGGTACAGGAGGACATGTATTTTACATTTTATATTTCTCAGTAAAATCCAGTAGGAAGTTTAAAAAATGATCCTCTTTGGTTCCAAACACCATGAACCTAAAAGGTGTCTTACAAATTTTCCCTTTTAGGCCCATATTGGGATATAAGTCTTTAATTTTAAAATTAAAGTTTTGGATAAGTAAGCAAGTTTTAGCTTTCTAGTCTCATAATTTGACACCTGATGCAGCTACAAACAAATTGAGGGGCACTGTTAAGTTTCATAGTATATATATTTTGACGACATGGACCTTTTGTCCCTTGTTTTTTTTCCATGGGATGCTATTATTATATGCACGAAAAAAGCCACTTCAAAGCATTTCCCTATGTTTCACTAAATCAATAGTTCTTTGACACGTGCCCCAAGTGACAGATTAAGATTAGACAATTCCAAAAAAGTATACTTTCATAAACTAAACAGAAAAGATGAAGCAATAGACACCTCTGAAGTGTTACCAGACAAAAAACTACGTGGATACATATCAGGATACGTAAAGAGGTGAAATGGCTAGCATCCTTCATTATAATTATGCTTGACTGAATTAGCGATCTGACAAAATCTGTCACTGGTTTCAAAATAAAATGGAAAAAAGTCACATTCATGATGGCAAGACCAGTAGCATGAGTTACAATATTGCGTAGACCGAGCCCTTGATGCAATATACAGCATTTTAATTCTAAAAAGCACACAGAATGAATATTGAAAGGTAACAATTATATATGAAAGTATGAACAGTTTATAGGGGATAGACCCGTCTTTGGACATCTTTCCCCATCATCCAGGAAAATTCATTTAATGTTTCATACAGCCTGCCCATACAGCCCAACACAAACTACTGATTACAGGGCTGTAACCTGCGGGTTTGATTGATCAAATTGGTCAGGCCAACATTTAGCTCCTATTTCTATAAATATTACCCAAACTATGTTAGCTACAGGAAAGTTTCTCAATTTTCCAAATTTCTGAATTTGGCCTGACCAACTTTAAACCTAAGGCTACGGTCGTCAGCCAATATCAGTGCAAAAATGTTGATGTGCACCTGATATTGATCCAAAGCCAACAAAAATTCACCAATGGTAGACAACACCAAGAAATGTTTGAGTGTAAGAATGCCAACTTGCACATGAAGGTAATATGGTTTGAAGTATTGTTCTTTGTCAAGCCATTCAGCAGTAGCTTCTATAACACGACATAACTATGTGTAATGCAACACCTAGGAATATGGCCTGATACACTGTGCGTCTTATATATAAACTATAGTATTTTATTTCTTTCTTTTTTAGGAAAGTGTCTGTATCAATAAACAGCTACAATTCTGACAAGGCTATCATACAAAAATAGTTTACCTACTAGGATATAATTAGAATGGCACCCGTTAAAATTTGCCCCCACCCCCAAGTAACAGGTAACGACCAAGTGGTCTGGCTCAATGATATATTGTATATGTATGACAAATTTCAGTACACGTGGGTATGAACAGGTCTATTATGAATACAATGAAATCTCCTTAAGTACAGATATAACAGTCTTCAACACTAGATAAGTTCACACAGCACCAATATAAGATGACTAAGGGAAACTAATGTACCCTTATGGTTCCCACGGCTAAAGCATTCTACATATAATATGCATAAATGACTATCGGAAACTATTGTACCCTATTGTACCCATGACCAATGCTTTCTATGCATAAAATGTATATATATGTTTTTTAATTTTGCTTTGTACCCTTATTTCACAGTTATAGTGATATCTCAGGGTAGTTTCATGCAAGCACACCTGAAGATGGTCATACAAATAATATCTTAAGTGTTTCAAACCTTGTTACATCACATGGTCTTACAGATCTCCACACTTCACAACCATATTCCAAAGTAGGAAGAATTTGGGCATCAAATAAGTTAAACATATATGATGGGGTAGGCTTGTCCATTGATCCATAATACATTTTTCGGCAGCAGAATGTTGCTTGATTTACCTGCTCAGGGAGATATATATGTGTTGACTGTAAGCCCTGTTTTTTCTGTTTTGTTTTTGTTTTTGTTTTTTAGTTTTTTGTTTTTGTTTTGTTTTTGTTTTGAATCAAAGATGATGCCCACCTATTTATATTGAGAGACAGTTTTCAATAACTGGTCACTGAAATAAATACACAGTGTGTGCTTACGTTTATTAAACACCATAATTCATGTTCTGGGTAAACTAACTACAAGATGCCATTTTTGACAGTAGTTCTGCAATTTACCTGGCATTGAAGGCAAGCCTCCGTGTCAGAGAAAAACACCAAATCATCAGCATATGATAAGTAGCAGAGCAACTCATCTAAAAATATACCTGCTTCGTCTGTTAAGTGGTATCTAATACCAAAATTCATTGAACAGTTTTGGGCAGATAATTCCACTTTCAGGTACCCTATGTCAGCAATTCGTACTTTCGCTTAGAATGCCCTGCCATTTTACCCTGTTCTTACATTCATCAAACATACTACTCAAGACATTTAAATAATTTTTAGATATACCTCTTTGTCGGAGTTTTTAAAAAAGAGCACCGCAGTTAACATAATCGAACGTTTTGGTAAAAATCGACAAAGCATGCATACAAACGTTTCCAAGGAATTTTTGTTTTTCAAGGAGGTGTACCGGAATAAAAGCAGTATCATCTGTTCTTTTGTTCTGACAGAAGCCACTTTGGAACATATCAACATCTTCAAACACATTATTCTTCGATATTAGTCGACAATTAAGTATAGATTCAAAAAGTTTTCCCAGTTTGACGAGCACAGTAATTTTCCTGTAATTAGCAGGGTCTGCCTTGTTACCAGATTTGTGCAGCGGATTAATTATTAGAACAAGGAAATTACTACACTTAAGGGTGAAATTGTAAAGACACAGAAGTGGGTAAGTCAGGAGAGACTCTGTATATTTTAGAAATTCGGCACCAATTCCATCTCTAGCTAGTGCTTTATGGGTTTTAAGATTTGTTAAATGTGTTTTTAATTTGCTTTTAGTTATAAAGGAATTAGGAGTTTCTCATATGATAAATATTTTGTATAGATCTGATTCGTCATGTATCTCATCCAAATTAGCAAATTTCTAATATCCGCCATAAATTGTTAATCAACTCTGTAGCAGGTGGGAAAGTAGACTCTGAAACAAAAAAGATGATAAAAGTTTTGTAAATCTATTCCATTGCTCGCTTTCTTGTTTGATACACCTTTCAGAAAACGCCAATAGTCGCTAGGGTTGTTGGAACGCAAAGTTATGAGCTTAAGCCTTACTTTATACATACAATGCCTACGTTTTCTCTACACCACTTGTAAATATTCTTTTTGTAACTGGTAAAATTTCTAGTGCTTATTTTTGTCACATAAGTAATTACATTTTACAAAATTATGTGCTTGAGTTTTTAACGCCTTACAATCACAGTCAAACCAGCGATTTGATGGGCCGTTTGTTTTGGAGTGCAAATTGCATTCCTGGAAATCATTTTTAATAGCATGGCCCAGAAATCTATGAAATCCAGAACAGACATCTTCCACTGTAGCTTCAGGGGAAAATATACTTTGGAAATCCGTCAGTTTTTTAAAAGCGACATTGGTAGTCAATTCTTTGTTGTACTTAAAATACATGTATAATCCCATTTATAATAGGAGAACCTGCAATATATGATCTTCAATCTCAGATTTCTGTACTGAAGGCGTACATTTAGGTCCAAATTTCAAATGAAAAAACAATGGCACAGTGATTAGATCCCACTCTAAGCGGGTCGATCTAAATATACGATCTATAGGTAAGACTTGAATGACTAGATATGAAGTAGTCAACAACACTTCGTCCACGAGGGGTAAAACGGGTGAACTTCCCTGTACCTTTATCTAAGCCAAACCGACCATTACATATAATCAAGTTTGCAGATTTACATATATTTAACTATTCTTTTTGATATTTGTTTACCTTCGCTCTGTCTTGGGATACCGTAGGCGGGAGATCCTTGTCACATGGACTAGAAGTATCAGTTACAGGACAAGAATGACAGTGGATTAAAATAGATTTTAAATGTCTATTGCCGCTCTCAAATTTTGTCAAGAACATCATAAACATAATGAGTTATGATGTCATTTTGGTTTTTTTTCCATTCATGTGATATATTGCTAATATTTATATAACTCAGCATGTATTCAAATTATAAATATATTGATATCCATTCAGTGAATGATTGTGGCTTGAACAACTCAATCGATCGCTATTACATCTATCTATCTATCTATCTATCTATCTATCTATCTATCTATCTATCTATCTATCTATCTATCTATCTATCTATCTATCTATCTATCTATCTATCTATCTATCTATCTATCTATCTATCTATCTATCTATCTATCTATCTATCTATCGATCGATCGATCGATCGATCGATCTATCTATCTATCTATCTATCTATCAAGAGAGAGAGAGAGAGAGAGAGAGAGAGAGAGAGAGATAGAGAAAAGAGAGAGAGCTGATTTAAGATCACCTGCCATAATATATATTGTCTGTTTACTTTCGTCTAGTATAAGGCCCACACATATGTAATGGAACGTGGTAAATGTTTCGAACCGAAAAAGTGACCACATACAGAGCAGAGACCAGTCTGTGTGTGTGTGTGTGTGTGTGTGTTACATTCCTTAAACCTTTACCACCCCCACCCCCTCCAAAAAAGAAGAGAAAAGGAAAGAGAACAGAAAAAAATACACACATAACAAATCAAGCCACAAAATCGTGCGTGTGCAGGCTGTGCACTGAGGGGCACAAAGGGTAAATCGTTGCACTTGATCATTCAGTAGATAGATATGGCTTAACCATTTTGTGCTGTCCAAGTGCACATTGTTATGCAGGAAATGACTAAATTGAAAAATAAAGACTGGCCACAAGTAAAGGTGTACATCGTTAATATCAAACATACAAATTGATGGTATTGGAAATGCTTGCAGATATTTTCATTCAAAGACAGCCTAAGCTTAAGCTGGGTTATCGAGTGTCTGCATATAATGTCAAACCGTCCAGTGTATCATGATACAACCCCACACTGATAAAAAGGCCAGATTTTGTTTTGATTGATTTTGTGTTAACACGATTATTGCAGTGCGTGAGTCTGCCATTCTTCCAGAAGCGGATAATTCAACAGTTAACTCATGCAAGCTCATGTTATTAAGAAAGAAAGATTTTATTAAAAAGAAATGGTCAATCCTGACCTATTGAGGAGCCAAACAAACAAAATACACAAGAGAAAAATATATTACAAGGGTATTCTGCCCTTGAGATATTATTGTGAAGGTAATTACAGCTCAGAGTTATGAAATTGATAATATTGTGAAAAAAGTAGAACTTCAAAATTCTCTGATCTTGACAAATAGGTCAAGGTCGCTAACCAAGTATCATGTATCATATGCGTAGCTCCAATACACAAGTGTGTTTGTACTGAAATAGCAACCAAGAGACCTAAGCCAAATCTGAAATTTCGCGCGTACAAACTTTTCTGAGGTTAAAAATGTATCTTTTTCAAACGAACATAGGAGTTTGATCTTTGAACTTTACAGAAAAGGTGCACGTATGGCAAATGGGTGGCTAAAGTTCAGTTTTGCACCCAACGCATTTCAAATCGGTTGATCACTAATCCAATTATTAAAGAACAACCTGTTTTTTAAGATGACGTCCTAATAGGGAAGAAATAGGTCAAGGTCACTGTTCTTACATCCAGTGCAAAAATTCAGTGGTACAACCTTTTTGTGGTGCCAGGATATCTCGGAGAGCATTGTGATTTCTGGAAGTCTACTGTAACGACTGCCAACACTTTCCAAATCTGAATAAAATGCCAGTAATTGCACTTTCCTTACTAAATTTTCAATCGTAACAAGACAGGCCATTCAAACTTAATAGCTACGATTTTTGAACATATCTTTACTTTCGTTCTGGCAAAGAAGTCGGAAATACCTCAAATGCAAAAGCAATTAGCTGTATGCTTTACTCCAAACGTGGATTTATTCACTTCACCTCCAGTATCCTCAAGGCAAGTATACGATATTCCCCTGCCAAGTCTATTTTTTATGATGATAAGACACCATGCGATGGATTTATGAAATATCTTCAGCCATTAGTAAATGCATGCAATCGATCCACACAAGAAAGACTGTTTTGCTTGACAAGTAGTTAGGACCAGATACAGCAGGTTATGTTTTCAGCCAGCTGGCCGGTGAAACAATGCAGTCTATGACATATTGGTGCCGGCTTTCGAAAACAGATTCCAAGACAAGCACACCACAAGTTCCATTTGGCAATGCTGGACAGCAGGAAGTTGGGGCCACAGGAACCACTATCTGAACATAAAACATGCATCAAGAAGCTGGATTTAAATTTGCCGCGCACAACAATGCCGCGACTTTGATGTTGCATAGATGAACTATGTTTCACATTTCACAAACAAAACTGTACATTTTATTTATTGTACAGATACATAGATTTGTTAGAAACAAGTTTCATATCGGTACGATTATGTTTAAGGACTTTATAATCCATTTTACAAGAGGGTATAATATTGTACATTTTGTCTGCATTTCTTTAAAAATAATCGATGGAAAAGTGTTTTACATGTGTAAAATAAAAGTATAGATCAATATGCAGCAACCGTATTTTGTTTACAAATAAAATACATAATTACATAATTACAAAATAATCGATTGCTTTGATCATCATTCTAAACATCAACAAATCATTCATTTTATGAGCTACGAAAGTCTCGGAAGGAGACATCTGACGGAAGAAAAAGCACACACACCAACACAAAAATTCCTAGATTAATATATTTATCCTTCAAAAGACCATTATTTAAAGCTGATCAACCAATTAGCTTTTTTATCAATGCTGTCCACAAAACTGATTGATAAACGAAAACATTCATTCTGAGAAATCGGCGTTGAAAGATTTGAGGCCATATTTGCCCACATTCTTGGCCGTAATGACAATATTGCTCTGTAACCATGGTCAGGTTTGGTTGAAATTCTTCGAAAGCCTGTCAATGGACAAATATGATGTATATATTCCAACATACAATGATATTTATTGGCTTATAAAGCACCTATTTACCCGAATGACATCAAGGACAGCCATGAATGCAAGCCTGTCACTATGGTTTCATACGCGAGGGTGACAGCTTTCAACGGGGACTCGAAAGCGGATCAGTCATGTGACCCGAAGGTGCTATCACCTTGAGACTAGCAACTCTGTTTGCAAATGGCGCTATTTGAACAAGATGGGTTTGCAGTATCACAGCTTCCTTCAGTAAAAAAGAGTGCTCGACGGACAGGAGTTGCGGACTCTTTTCTACACATCTTGGATCAAAAAGCAACATATCTTTGTTATGTTTCTGCTTGTGATCATACCGGCAAAAAAACAAGAAGAAAAAACTTACCACGACAAGGGGAAAAATCAGAAAATGAAACAAGCGCATAGCAATGTGCATGAAAAAAAAAAAAGAAAAAAGTTGACGACGAAGCATACAGTACGTTGGTGTGGGGGGTGGGGTGGGAAGAGGGCGCTGGAGTTTGATTTTTCTTCATTTTTATAAAAAATTACAATTGCCATTCTAGCCTAGTTGGACCTTGAGTTGGATGCCCTTCTCTCTATCCCTCTCAGATATTTTTCTAAAATGACAACTGCTGCTTAGCTTGATGCTGACGGCATTATGTCTTGTTTTATTTCTTTGCTTTTGGCATTTTGCATTTTTTGAAAATAAGTTGCAACATTGCTTGAGAGAGAGAGAGAGAGAGAGAGAGAGAGAGAAAGAGAGATAGATAGATAGATAGAGAGAGAGAGAGAGAGAGAGAGAGAGAGAGAGAAAGAGAGTACCTTGGTTTCTATATACATGTAAATGGCAGTCCTAGCCTTGTTCTATTTGTTCAAAATATGTTTATTGCCGTTTTTTTCATGTTATTCCACGTTCAGTCAGACATGTATGTTACGTTCTGTTCACTCAAGGAGAGGAATTTGAATTAGCCGCAAACTACTTTTTAAATCCTCTGTATATCCCCCGCCCCCTTTAGATAAGTATACCATATCAAAAACAGACGAGGGGAGAGAGAGAGAGAGAGAGAGAGAGAGAGAGAGAGAGAGAGAGAGAGAGAGAGAGAGAGAGAGAGAGAGAGAGAGAGAGAGAGAGAGAGAGAGAGAGAGAGAGACGTTTTTTATGCAGGTTCCATGCTACATACACCATGCCAGATGGGCGGTCTTCATAGATCATGATCATGATGAGGTGACAACCGAGACAAGAAACCTGTTACTGATAAACAAGCATCAATCCCAGAATATACTAAAAAAACAAAAAAACAAAAAACAAAACACAGGGCGCCTTATATGTGTTGAGAATCCATTAGTTTCAACATTGTATCATTACTAATACTGTGCATTGTCACATATGTATAACCAACTCTATTCGTTTCCTAGATCAGACACAGAGGCTAATAGTACACCATGACCAAGGTGATAATGTTACAGTTTGGACGCATTGGTAATTGTTTCTTGCCTGCCAAGACGAACTGTATTTGCTTACATAATTGATCTGACAGTGCGACGCGCACTTCAATCGCCATTTAACAATAACGCAAAGCAAGTCTGTTTTGCAGGCAAGATAGTTCCCAATTCCCTCAAAACGGAATTTGAAAAGGGATGGGACAATTAGGGCAGGGTTTGTGATTCGTGGCTTTGGCTTGGCTGCGGCAATGTTAGGTTGTCAGGAGTGTTAAGCATATGCCAAGCCTATTTCACTGGGTCTTCTGCACATTTTGGGCTTTCTCGTGGTAAAGAGAACCATACACACTGCCATGCTATTCCCGGGTTTTGGCATTCATATAATAGGACCTGCTATACAATTTTATTCTGTGGAAATATGTTACCAGTTTTGCTTTACAAATGAAGATCTGCAATAAACTGATCGCGACACTAAACCGAAACTTCGTGACTGGGGTGCAGCGGTAACGCGACATAATTATCGCTAACAAAGGCTTACGTCACAACTCCCATCTTTTTCACACTTGGTGGTTACCTTGTCCTTGGTTCACCCACCCATTCTCCCAAGTTCGTCGACGACCAGTCACAGCAACAGCTTATTTTCAAACTGATCAAATCGTTTATTATTCACGATGAACCAAATGTCTATTTTCATAGTTCGCATTGTATTTATCTGTAGAAAGGTAGTGCAGCAGTGCGCTAGTGAGGATTTCTCGATCGCTGTACTTATTTTGCCACCGAACAGCAAGTTGGTCATTCATTGGGCAAGATCAGACTACGGTATATGCTTGTTTGGCTTTATAATGTTTACAATGCTATGTGTCTGAATGAAGATAAAAGCATCGCTTGGAAACATGCAGGGACAAAATAGTTGTCTTCCTCCATGTTGAAACAACTTTCACTTTATGAGTCCCAGGTTGGTCTTTTTATGCAGAGGAATGAAGATGTTTAAAATGATGCAATTTAGGGTATTTGAAATTTTCAATCTTGAAAAACTTCAAAAGTATAACGGATAAAGATGTCATTCTAAGTTCTACAAGATGGTTATTGACCATTGCGCATCTAATGAATTTAAAACAAAAGTTGTAGCAATTCAAATTATGATAATTAGCAGCATTTGAAATTTTAAATCTTGAATATCTTCAAATCTATTATAGATAGAGATGTCATTTCAGCCACTACTAGGTGGTTATTGACCACTGCGCGTGTAATTAATCTTAAATGTTGTAGCAATTTAAATTATGCTTAGTAGCATCATTGGAAATTTTAAATCTTGAATATCTTCAAAGTTATAATAGATAGACATGCCATTACAACTTTTACTCCTATGTTATGCACTAGTAAGCAGCAATAAGCTTTGCTTTGAAGACACACACACTGATTTGCTATGCACCTAATGAATTGGTAATAAAGCCGCACAAATTGAAGGGAATTTGAAATTTTAAAATCTTGAATATCTTCAAAAGTATGCACACAAGACATATTTGTTCAGCTCTCTGATAGATGGTGACACCCGATGAGAGAAAGTAAAAAGGCAATCGAGTCTGAAGGTCGACTCTGTCATCAAAAATGTAATAGTTAGACCCCACCATTAACTTCCATTTATATCTTCTATGGTTGTATGGCTGATTGATCTAGTTAAATATAGTGAAATGAAGCAAATTCAGTTGCTGGGTGTTTGTAACATGCATTGGATCCAAAGTGGAGCTGAGACTGGGAATCCCTTGTCTCAGATTGAAACAAGGCCTGTTGCCTAGCAAATGCCTGGGCATGTTAGTGAAAGTGGAACCATAAAGTAGGGGTGGAAGATGACCATAGAGTAGAGTGGCTTTAAGTAATATGTTCTCTACCTCAGCTGTAACAGAGCTCTTTTTTAAGATGCAACACACAAGGTAGGAAGTATACGCCAACATCTGTGCCCTGGAGAGTGACTTGATAAGTCAATGCTTGACTTCTTTCACAGTCCATGTAAAACAAATGTGTTTATACTTTTTTAAGATGTTGCAAATTAGTATGCGTAAAAGTTGCATAACTTCTGTACGCACACACAGTCAGGTTCAGCCTGCATCACATATACCGGACAGGCTTGCACACAAGCTTGGCTGGGGTGTGTAAGACATACTTCTGGTTCTGGGATTACACTGAGGTTTATGCCATAAGATTGAACTGAAGTTGAGTTAGTGTACTTTGAGGCAACAATTGTAATGCAGAGGCTTTCAGAATATATCCAGATCAGGCGTGGTATCTCCTTTTCAGAATTACCAGCAGTACACTTGAAAGGTTACAGTTCGTTGCTAGCCATTACTACGGCACTGGGTGGAAGAAAGCAGCCGACTGCTATCCAAACTTGGGTGGATCATTTAGCATATGTTTGCAACATACATGCACATGCTCGAGCCAGCTAAGACATGGCCATGTTTTTGTCCCTATTTATCACGTAAATTTTGCTTTTCAAGGATCCATTTCTCGCGACAAAAAGATTAATTACCAAACTTGATATAAAGGGAAGAGAATCATTTTGTGTCGGGTCATGAATTTGCCGTCTCTGCTCAAATCCCTCCTCCACCTTAAGGGATACCCAGCCATACCAGGAGGACCATTGACATTGCCCTCAGGCATTTCCTTAGGAGTGTGACAGATCACCAGGCAGTGTTTGTCAGCAATGAAAGGTCCAGCAACCATCGAGGAGGCCGTGGCAAGTTATGAAACATATGTGAACTAAAAGGGAAAGACCTCTAGGGGCTTGGGGTACGTGCCAGAAAAAAGTGCCGCGAAGCCTCTAGAAATCCGGCAGAGGGAATTACTGTTGTAACAGAAGGCCCTCAGCAGGAATTTGGCTTTTAACTAAACCAATCCTTTCACAACATTAATGACATTAAAGGACTCATGGGGGATCTATTGTACCCTGAAAACTTCCCAATTGAACATCTGACTTTCTTTCAGTCCATATCTTGTGACTTATATCTTACAGGGAGCATTCAAATCACGCACTGATTTTACCTGCCATTAGTGAACACCTCACTTTTGCGAACGGTGATTTTCTTCTGGGTCCAAAACCACAAATTTAACCTGATATAATATGTATTGTGAACAAATTATCAAACAAAGATAGAAAGCCAGAATGTGTTGTGACTTGTCGATGTTCGATAGTTCGACGAAGTAAGGACGTAAACTGTGGAGGTGGCACTGTGTCACCGTTTTCGTTTCTTGTGAAACTCCTTAATAGTTTTCCCCTTATACTGCGTTTGTCGTATAACGCGTGACAATCTCTTCACGCGTGCGCTGACATTCACATATTGTACATGCTTGTATGTATTCTTTTCTCCCCATACACAACTACCATGCAGTAACATGTAGTTAAGATGTGAAAAAGTTTTAAATTCATCATTTAAAAATAATAATACTATCACGACGATTGACTTATATCTTGAATGTTTATTACAGTCCACATATTGAGATTACATTTGAGCAAAATAAAAAGTGCTGAATCGATTAGCAGGAATTGGTTCTGTTTATTTCTTTTTTGACAGTTAGTGTTACACATCCTAAATATCGAAAAGAAGAGAAAGGATGTTATAATTAATCATTTAGACATATATTATCACAATCACTTGTATTTAATTTGTGTATTACTGTACAGATATTGGAATTACATTTGCGAAAAAAAGGAGTGTTACATCAGTAGAAATTGCTTCTCTCTAGTTCTTTTTGGTATCGAGTGGAAAAATCCTTGGTCTGTGGTTTCTGCACTTCCTGGAAACTCATGCTGTAGCTGCCTTTTGAGCAGCTGCAGCGTGACTTTGCAGGAAATGCAAAAGCAGTGACTGTAGACCAGGCATGTAGGCACTTGAATAAAAGCTCTTTTTTATGATAAATTTTAATATGTAAATGCCATTTTAAATTTAGGTAAATATTTACGGAGAAATCAGGGACTCGCATAGAAGGAGTTAAACATATACCATCACTATGATAGGCTCATGTCTCATTGTTTATAACTCTACACATATTGGAATTACATTTGAGCACAATAAAGAGTGTTTCACTTAAAAATCTGTCTAAGCCTAGATTCAGAAAGCGAAATTCCAATTCCTAAAAATTAGAAAATGCAGTACATATATATCTAATATAAAGAGAAACTTAACAAACCTAAATATGTAAGCCCATGTACCGTTTGAACTATATGAAGTCCGGTATTCTAAGAGCAAATTCCCATTCCATACCATTCACATGACCATGTATGCAGAAAGGTAAGCTTAATTCACTATCAACTTCTTGCTATTGTATTACTTTATTGGTCAGTCATCTTTCATTTCAAATTTTAAAAAAAATGCTGCCCCGTGGCTTCCTTCAAGTTTTGAAGTACATCAACCAAGTGAGCCCACAATTTTCCCCAACCTATTAAACTACAACTAAACGGCTATTCTACATGTATATAGATATAACTTTTATTTTAGTTTTTAATTGTTTCTCTCCCTACATGTCATAAGAAAAGAACCAAAAGCTAAATATACACACAAACAAATATTTTCTCAACTATTGACTTTCATTTTGTTATTATGACTCTTAAAATATTGGTATCTATTATGCTATAGACATTGGCATTTCAATTTAGCAAAGCAAGCATTTTCCGTATTTAGGTTTTTGAATTCTGTTTAGCGTTACCATCTGGAAACACTGAAAGGCCGCGACAAGCTTCAACAATTATATTGTCATATTTTGTTATTCGTGGTGTATATCCATTCGATTTTAGTCCATTTAGACATTTATTAGGTCCCAAATGACAAGACTTGTGCATTGAAGCATTTTTGTTTTTGTGTGTGTTCTTTTTGCTTATTTCGCTTCTTTTCTCTTCTTTTCGGTCTTTAAGCAGACCTGTTTCCGCAATTCAGAGAGGTATTGTGGGAATATACGATCAAGGAATGAATGCAAAAACGAGAAAATAAGAAAACCCCACTGCGATTACGCGAAAATACGACAACGAAAATAAAACATAAATAATGTCGTATTTTCCCAGTCGTATTGTCGCTCTTTTGCAAATGCGTTTTCTTATTTTCTTGTTTTTGCGTTCATTATCTACTCAAAATACAATGACAACATTCCGCCATTACGAAATTACAACTTCTAAAATACGAAAACACAACTGCGAAAACACGACATAATTTGTGTCGTATTTTCGCGTCGTCCTTTCGCATTTTCGCCCTCGTGTTTTCTTGTTTTCGCGTTCGTGTTTTCTTATTTTGGTGTTTTGTTTTGTCGTATTTGCTATAGAAATATTTGATGGCATCATTTTGCCACCATACTCAGCTCTGTGGACTAGGCGCTCCAATGGCATGTGCCCGTGAGCATTCTATCACCTGTTGAATGTCTGGGAATTGGCCTTGCAATGATACGGTTTTAGCAAATGGATGATATGTTACTTTATCCGTCTGTTTGTATCATGGCTCCGGTCTTCTTTTCTTTCGAAAAGTATGTGTTTTGCTGCACTCCTCCGATCATCATCATCATCATCATCATCATCATCATCATCATCATCATCATCATCATCATCATCATCATCATCATCATCATCATCATCATCATCATCATCATCATCATCATCATCATCATCATCAAAAAATACTGGCTTAGCATCCAACAAAAGTGAATGCTTGCTTCTTGTTACCATAGGAATGGTAGCCATCTTGAGTGAACCGCCAATTACAGAGCTCTTGTGCCAATGTCACCAGGCAAAATGCCCAGCTCTTTGCTTATCCATCTCTCAGCTTCGGATCACATAAAAAGCGTATGATAAGTGATGTATAACAGTCGGTGCCTTTATTGGGTGTAGATTAATGGTAACTTCACAAGCTTCCTGTCGCCCAACACCCCGCTGAAGATGTAAGAGATGTCTGTTTGAAACACCCACCTACCAGATGATGCTATGGCATTTTAATTTAAAACAGAACCCATGACCCATTCACGCTGTAACTTGAAAAACGAGTGTTCATGCTTTCAAGAAGGTCCAAATTTGAAGGGGGTTGGGTTAAATTTTCAAGATACAGGTGGGCCAATTTGAACAACAGAACAGTCCATTTTATCAGAAGTAATGAGGGGTAGGACAACTGATAAAATAAAATCTTTCCTGTAATAACATAGATTATGCCAAGTTACATACTTATTGATATTGCAAGTTGTGATTTTTTATCATTCTAGGGCAAATTGTAGTTTTGATCAAATTTAAAAGGGCCCTACCCCTTAAATACGGAATTTTTAGTTTCCTTCTTTTTTGTTGGGAGGTGGACACAGGGTTGTTACTATCCCACAAACCCCATTGGATTATGGATCTGTATGCTTTGACAGTGTATTCTATGTGCAAGTTGCCGGGAAGTGACCCCATGTTACAAAAGTTGAGCTTGGTAAACCTGGATTTTTTTGCCAGATGGCTCATTTTAGAGGTTGAAAGTCTGGTCACAAGATTATTTCTTTCTAATTTTGACCTACATCTTTCTGATTGCATCCAGCAAGTATTCTTGCAGTAGGTGGCAAAATATTTTGTCATCACATTGCTTGTTCAAAATATAATCAAAATATGTGTACATGACTTCTGGATATATGGGTCAGCAATGGCTGATAGGTCAGAAATGAAATAGACATATTGAATTAACATGTCCCTATTATTAGACTGGAATAATACCATAATGTGGATTTATATATGAGGAAAGAGAATATATAAAGGTTAGAGATCATAACGCATCTTTTGTACCACTTTAAAAAAAATCTTATTTGTATGTGATACCAGTTAATAACATAACCGCCATGTTGAATTTTGTCGGTCTTGGTGTCGTCACAGCCTAAGGCTCAGCTTGGAACCTAGGCTTGCTGGTAGCCAATCAATCTCTTTCATGTCTCAGCATTTCGACTGTTTGGCAAGTGAATATTAGCAAACCTTGGACCCATGAGCATGAGCTCACTAAATTGCTAACCAGAACGTTTTTAAAGCCCTGAGTTGGCAATGTTTGTGTGTGTGTGGGGGGGGGGGGGAGGGGAGAGGTCATGGGCAGTAAGTGCGGGCGCCCACTGAATCATGCCGCTGTCTGTGCACGCGTCATGCTTCAGTGTGCGCTGCCAGCGCTTTCTGGTCGTGGCCGCCCCTCGCATATCCTTCTCTTCTGTGCATGTGAAACAATCTGAGGCCACAACTCTCAGGGTTGCTGTGTTATGGTCATGGTTATACAATTATGTCTCATATATATCTAATGTCTCGACGTACCGGTCATAATTTTCCCAAGCTTATGGATTTAAATAAAATTATCATTATTGTTAGTGTACGTGTGCGCGGGGTGGTCGCGGGCAGTTGGTGCGGGCGTCCACTGTGTCATGCCTAAATGTGCCCTGGCAGTGCCTTCTGGCCGTGGCCGCCCCGGGCATAATATTACTTTTCTAGTGTGTAGACTTTAAATGTTATATGGTCATCACTCACAAAAGCATTCTGTGGTAGTCATGATCATGCAATTGTGTCTCATATATTTTAGTATCTCGATGTACCTGTCTTAATCCCCCCAAACATAGAGTTTAAATAAAATTATTATTATTATTATTATTATTATTATTATTATTATTAGTAGTAGTAGTAGTAGTAGTAGTAGTAGTAGTAGTAGTAGTAGTAGTAGTAGTAGTAGTAGTAGTAGTAGTAGTAGTAGTAGTAGTAGTAGTAGTAGTAGTAGTAGTAGTAGTAGTAGTAATAATAATAATAGTAGTAGTATGTTCCACAAAAAAACGTTAAGTGCAGTTTTTAAAAGTACATGAATGAACGATGGTCGTATCGGGACACCTTAGATTTTAAGCTGTATTGGTATATCACAAATGACAGATCAGATACCGGGCACGACATACTAGGTTCTAGGTCTATGATAGTTTGCTAATTTGTTCGAAGACACGCGATGTATATGCGTCATTTAACATATGCAGGCACCCGACGGATTCTCAAGGAAAAGAGCATCAGAATCAGATTTGCCCGCACCATATATCGAAAATAGAACCCTGGTGAAACAGTTTCTTTCAAGGCACATCGCGATTTTGAAGCCGTTTAAAGATTATGTATTTGCATGTATCTAGTCAGATAAGTAGTTGGACACAATCCAGTTGATTCCATACTACTCTTTCCACTTGCTTATATACGCTGGTCAATTGTTAGCTCAACTCAGATAGCAACATTGACGCCTAATTACAATAAAAAAAATAAGGCAAGCTATGCAGTTTTTCAGAAAGTTGTAAACACAAATTCAGGAAAATTATAAATAATTTACACTTGATAGACAAGATAAAACACACAATACATGCTCACTATGTGCGACTTCCAGCAAAATTGGCCAAGCACTTGCGCTTTGGGTTTTCCCGATGCTTCCCACCCCCTCCGCACCCCCGAGAGGGGAAAAAATCATCTGTGAAGCAGCGCCACCGGTCGAACAAAACACATAGAAGTCTCTTTCCTGGTGGAATTACGGATTTGGAGGAGTAAAAAAGCCATAACTGTAGGCGAACGACAGCAGCAGTAATGATTAGGAATTAGGGGTAAATGAAGAACCAACCTGTAAACGCATGTAACGTTACATAGGCTAGAAAAAAGACTTCAGAGAGCTGTCATATAAACATGCATCCACAGTGCACAACCTGTCAATGACAAGTTACGGCGCGCGCCAGATGCCATGATGATTGATCTATATCTGAGAAAAGAGCTTCGATTGGGTGCCTTTGGGTTTCTGTTACATACAGACAGCAATTGAATGCAAAGTAGCTGAAAACAAGCGGCTGAAATACAAAAATATTCAAGATACTACCAACAGGAGGGATTCCAAATTGACAGCCAAGTCAATATTGGTCGTGGGAATGGCATTGTTGCAGCATTATAACGCAACGTGGAACAGGTCATACATGTAACTTGTGTACGATAACGACAGTGCGGCCCCATCATGAAGGTAAATATAGCAAAAGATTTTGCCACACTGACATTTTCCACTGCGTCATCAAACTGTTGCACAGCTTAGTGATTAGGACAAGGTTTCTGTGGATTGTTTTGAAAACGTGAAGTAGCATTACCCCGGTTCTGTGCTACAATATATCGATTTACAGTATTATGATTATTCATGCGTATATATGTGTGGACGGCCTCGTACTTTGAAAACCACTGTAGCATGACGGTATATGCCGAGTGAGAATATTGAAAACAGCACAAGCGCGACCAGAAGTATAAAAGTATGACTCTTGGCCAATACTAACAGTTACCAATCTGAATGTAACCGTAATCCAATGCATTGCTGCACTGCCTGTTATGTCATTGCGGTTTTTGCGTGTTGAAACATGCACATCGGTGGTTATTTCGAAAAAATATATCACACCTTATTTTGATTTACCAGCATAAAAATGAGCAATATATATTTTGCAACAGTATGCATATAATTTCTCATTGCGTTTAACGTATCATAGTAAACCTAACACAGGGTCCTTCGAGTAAATATTTTTATCATGACTCAATCCCGATTAATTTTCATGCTTTGTTTAGGAAAATAGGTTCAGGTAACCATAAAGGGAATGATTTAAGGCTTGCTTTAGGTTTGGCAATTTCCGTCGAAAAAGATGAAAATGTGTAACATTAGCAAGACAGTTTAAATTTATTTTTACCCTGAGTTCGTCGTTAAAATCATTTCGAAGACATTTCTTAATGGTTAACTTAGCCATTCTAGCGTATCTAACACTTTCAACAAGCACGACAACTTCCATTTAAATATTACCTATTTTCGGTGATCAAGAATTTTTTTTGTGCGTCATTTTCTGCCAGTGTTCTTGCCAATTTGAACAAGATATGTTTGTAAAACATATATGCCTCCTGCCCTCATTACCCTTGCCCTCGCTACACTATTGATAGTGGTAGATGGGGCACTCGTGACCTCACGGAATTAGTGAAGGTTGATCATACATCAATGTCACATATCTTAAAACTTTAACCTAGCCCTTAAAAAACGGCTAAAAACCTGGAGAATATAAAACTTATAGCCGAAAAATTAGTCATCATTTAGAAACCATATTCAGCAAAGTGGCTTTATGACCTTGGAAATTAAGGCAAGGTCACTCATTTTCACTTGACCTTCTTCAGTTGTTGTGCAAAAACCACAGGAAGTCTACTGTCTGTTTGTGACCCTCAAAACTGGGTCAAGGTCACCCATCTACAAACTCAAACTAGCCCTTATAGGCAACCATAAAGCTGTGCAATATAAAAATGCTACCTCTAAAATGCAAGTTATCATGCAGAAACAGTATTCAAGCAAATGGCTCTGTGACCTTTGAAATTAGGTCAAGATCACCCATCTTCAAAGCTGGCCTAGCCCCGAATACGGACAATTATCCAGTACAATATAAAAGTGCTAGTTAAAACACTTCCTCAGTTATCATGTGGAAACCAAAATTAACTCAGGTACCAACATGACCTTGGAAATTAAATCAAGGTCACCAAACTTTTAACTTCTTCTAGCCCTTAGCAAGAACTACAGATCTGTCTAATATACCAGTCCTAACTTAAAAACTTCTTGAGTTATTGTGCAGAAACCACAGGAATTCTATAATCTCTCTGTTACCTTGAAAACTGGGTCAAGGTCACCCATCTTCAAAGTCAACCTAGCCCTTACAGAGAACCATAAAGCTGTTCAATATAAAAGTTCTAGCTCCAAGGTATAAGTTATCATGCAAAAAGCATGAAACCATATTCAGTAAAGTGGCTCTGTGACCTTTAAAATGAGATCAAAGTCACCCATCTTCAAACTTTGCCTAGCCCCAAATATGGACTATAATCCTGAGCAATATAAAAGTCCTAGCTTAAAAACCTCTTCAGTTATTGTGCGGAAACCAAAGTTGACTTAGGTACCGCTGTGACCTTGCACGTTAGGTCAAGGTCACCCATCTTCGAACTTTGCCTAGCTTTTGACTAGAATAATACACGTGTACAGAATCAAAGTCCTAGCTGAAAACCTTCTTGAGTTATTGTGCGGAAACCACCGTCTACCGACCGACCGACCGACAGACCGACTGACCGACAGACCGACAGACCGACCGACCGACCGACAGACAGACCGACCGACATGTGCAACGCTATATGCCCCACCTTCTTCGAAGGAGGGCATAATTATACTTTCAGATGAAAGATTGCCGTCATAATTGTGGGAAGTCCCAGGCTGTTAATTTGGGAAAACGATATCGATTTATGCCCATACATTTGCATAATTTGCAGTCTTCCCTAATGGCAATATCACCAATATTAGCTTACAGGATGTCGGACTCCATAAGCTATGGCAAAAGAGAAACAGGTAAATTATTAGGTTAATCAGTCATGGATTGCTGATCTTTCCTCCACTTCATATTCACTGCAGCGAGGAAATTAGCTTGCAAGGGAAGGATCAAGACCGCTGTTACTATGGTGAAGAAAGGAATGCATAGCGGATAGGTAGAGGTACATAACCACCTAGTCACAATGCGCACGGTTCGACATAGCACGCCATTGTGGATCAATGTTTCTTTTTTGTGTGTGTATGTGTTTGTGTGACTCATACACGCTCTATGCACTATGTGTGCTATGCTTAGCTTTATATTATGTCTTTTATTTCGTACTTCAAGCCATTATGTCCTCCTATTTCGCGATTCAACCCATAGGCCCATGGTACGTAGGTATGTTGGTTAAATACTGGTGCATGCAACAATGTATACATTGCACCTGACGCTCGCTGACTACAGTCTTATTTTAGAGAATTACAGTGATGCATATTCTATATGTGTTACGAAAACAATCGTCGCAAACTGCATATATTTTGCAATGTGCCAGTTTAGCAAAAGGACATTTTGCATAATACGCATTAGGCTTATAATTCCCTTCAGGTGAGAATATATATTATCAGTGATATTTAACCCACAGAGTATATTTAATGCCCTTCCATGTGGTGGATGGCTGCCACATACTAAGCGGCGGTTGTCCAGCGAGCGAAAACTGTCGTCACTCAAACTTATTCTACTTCATGCGAGAAATATTTTAGTCATTGGAATACGAAATATGACAATTTTTAATGGAACAAACCAGTTATCATTTTATAATCAGGCAAAATTGTATCAATAGCTCGGGTGTGCATGAAATGGTGTTCAAGAGTGCTTCAGGGCACGTACGTTCACTTCATAAACTCACACAACCATATTCTGGAGTTCCCCATGACGTCACACCCCATTGAGCACTCCGTGAAAATTCACCGACTTCACCCTTCACTTACATGCTAACCTTGGCTACTTGGCTGATTAAATGTCGCGGAACTTAGAACTATTTACGAGTTAAACTTCTGGTATTGAAGAAGCTGTAATCTTGTAGAACCAGCTGCAAAATTTCGTCAAAATATCTTGTCAAAAATGTAAACTTTGAGCGGGTTTTTTCGTCTTTTTTTTAGCAAGGAGTATGCAGGTTGTCATGCTGAATGGTCACCTAGCTCTCTGTGGCTGCATTACCGTTATTCACACCTTTAAGTTACGTGTGGTTGGCCAATGCCGAAAGTTCCTGGATGTGCGAACTCGAGAATTGCAATGGGATTTCTACAATGCCGTCTCATTTTGATTTCAAACACAAACATCATACATGTGACTTCATATATCATATACAGTTCGATGAAACCAGACGTAACATGGTCAATGAAGACATTGTGAACGTTGCAAAATTGATACGAGCCATATGTATTATGATAATAAAACTTCATATGAGCTAGCTGCTGGTGTGACGTAGGTTTCAATCTGGTCTTCCTGTTGGTACGCCATGTTGGTACCAGGGAACTGGACTAATGGCAATGGACTCGACATGGTCGGGGGTGGTGAACGTTACCACAAGAGATCACGATCTATGCTGCTGTAGTTTATATCTGTCCAAATTAGTCGCATTATCTTTTTTTCAGATGAAAGTGAGGTGATGTATCAGCAAATATGGCAGAGGGAAACATACCTACTGATGCTGGGCGGCAACCACGACCATCGCTGCAAGGTAGTACTTTGTTGTGGGTTTAAATATACATATGGCCACTGATTTATAATATTCGCTGATTTGCGTTTCAAAATTTTTAATTGTATATGACACATAACTTTATATGGCAACAGAATATGGGGATTATTTTGCTCAGCAAGTTCTGAAACAGAATGTTCGGCCTCCGTATGTGACCATCTTTGAGAGTAACTTGGCATCACGTGTATTGATCGCCACTTGCCATGATTATAATATTCCCGTCAATTGTGGTTTGGCTGATCAAGGCCACTGGTTCCTTCAGACATACCGAAGGACCACTACCTCCAAACTTAAAGTCAATGTGAATTGGTACACTTTGTTGAAGGAACACACACCCCACCCACACCCACACACACACATCGAATATGTAAAAGGGGAAGTAGAATTTGGTAATCAATGAGTCTCATGTCCCTAAACGTTAAGTTGTTGCAATTTATTTGGTACAACATACGCTTATATTGTGACAAATTTTGCAAATAATGAGTCTCATGGTAAACTTGCAATAATAATAATAATAATAATAATAATAATAATAATAATAATAATAATAATAATGATAATAATAATAATGATAATAACAATAATTATAATAATGATGATGATGATGATGATGATGATGATGATGATGATGATGATGATGATGATGATGATGATGATGATGATGATGATGATGATGATTTGTTTTGCTCTTTTTCTGTTGGAGTTACACATCCCAGTATCCAGTGTGACGGCTGTGAAATGTTTCCCCTGACTGGCCCTCGGTTCAAGTGCCTCGTCTGCTCATACTATGATCTCTGCCAAACATGTGTCCATAACGGAATCCATACTGAGCATGTCATGCGTATAATATCAACCCCAAGCGAGCATTTACCTCAGGTTTGTCAACAAATAATTTACGCTACTTTCAATGCAAATTTATCCAAAGTGACACCTGGTGGCATAGAAGGCCATGATTAGAAAACTGCTTGACCAAGGGCTTTGGAATGACTGAAGAAAGTATGCACGCAAGCTATTATATATCGCACGTAGAAAGTTTGTATATGCTAGCCTTACCCATGAGGATAACCATACTCATAACCACAACTAAAACCGTGACTATAGCTAAGATTTCAGTCCCTCTAGCCAAAATGTATAAAGTGCTGAACGTGTGGTAAAACTGAGGCGAGAAGAAGTTTCGTTACTGCTTTCCTTTTAAAGGGAACATTTTTAGTTTTTCTCTGAAATATCGGCCAAGATTCCGGATTGATATCATCTAGTTTAAACGTATTTTAGTTTTTTTACGATGTACAAATACAATATTCTGATCGGCAATTAACAATTGGGAAGAGAGCTTAGCCCTATGTATCCCGCCCGTGGAAGAGTAGACAACAATTAAACACGACACCAACAGACACACAATCGCTGCACAGTGAGGCAGAGCTCACCGTCTTGTGCTGATACAAGAGTGAGAAGACATCACAGTTGGGCAGGGACCGACGGGGGGGGGGGGGGGCTCAATACGTTGAAAGTAATTAACAAGTAATTAATAATTTTGTTTCCTAGGTATATAATTCAGACAAAGTTTTGAGTAAGGTAAGGTAATAATTCCGCAGCCAATACCTGCTTATGTGAATCTTCCAGAGAGCACCATGAAATCTTGAACTGCAGAACAAATTCGGGTGTTCTCTGTCAGGGTGTAGTTAGGAGAACCCTAACAGTGCAGTTTGCAATGTAAAAGGAGCATACAATGAATGATATTGTGTAGTTGGGATCGTATAACAGTATACCTTGCAAAAGAAAAAAAGAAATGCCAAGCATCATCATTACTTGCACCACATTGACAAATGGCATGTGTTTCGACACCAATCTTGAACAGATGGGAATTCAGCTGACTGCTTCCCATGCGAAGGCGAGTATGCAATACAAAACTATATCTCTCATCAAAAATGTAATACTCTGGACGCTTATCTGACCACCCAAAGTGATCACGTAGCGTAAATTTAAATATAGATAATGATGGCAAATTACAAATTCCGAAAGATATTCCATGCCAGAGGCGTACAGTTGACGGAAAGAAAGAATTGTTAAATAAATCAGTGCGGGCTCCGAAATAAGGCAGATCATATCTTTGTCGAGTATTATAATGTGTATGAAATTGATCCACATTATCTGGAATAATAGATTGCAAATAGCTAGGTACTAATTCATGAACTATTTTATATATTATTGATAATTTGGCTTCTTTCCTGCGAGAGGCGAGGGTTTTTCATCCAAGCTCTTCATACAATTTAGCATTCGGTGTGCCATGCATCGCGCCAGTAGCTCTTCTAGTAGCAGCCAACTAAGTTTACTGGCATCAGTTGTCATGCAGCCATTCCAGACAGGACTTCCATATTCTAAAATAGGTCTTATAAAAGAAAAATAGATAGTTTGTAAAGTTTGGCGGTCCAGGCGAAACTGGAGGCTTTTCATAATGTTAAGAACCTTTGCAGATTTTTAGCAGCTAGGTTGTTAACGTGGTCAGACCATTTCAGGTCATGGCGTCTAGTAATACCAAGATGTTTGTGGGTATTGGCATTTTGCAGTATATGGCATTGAAAAGTAATAAATGGGTGGTCCGGAGGAACAACCTTACGTGTAATGCGCATACTATCTGTTTTATGGGCATTGGAGGTAATTAGCTTGTCCTTTGCCCATTCGTCAATAGACGCAAGATCCGAATTTATAATTTCACTAGCAGTTGCAGGATCGTCGACCTTTAAATAAAGAGATGTATCGTCGGCAAACAACTTGATATTACATCTGACAAGGTCAACGATATCATTAATGTAGATTCAAAAGAGAAGAGGTGTGAGTACAGAACCTTGTGGAACTCCAGCATTCACTGTTCTCCTCCTAGACGGTTGCCATTGAATCACAAAACGTTGCTGACGATTTGAAAGATTACTAGAAAACCATCTTAATAGATCCCCACAAATTCCATTTTCTCAAGTTTGGAAAGTAAGCCAGTGTGCCAGACCTTATCAAAAGCCTTGCTGATGTCCAAGAAAACAAGGTGTACCTCCTTTTGCTGATCAACAAAAAAAAAAAAAAAAAAAAAAAAAAAAAAAAAAACAAACAAACAAACAAAAAAACCCCGTAATATATAACAAGTAATTGATTTACAGTAGAGTCGGCCGGTTTGATTTGACTTGATTTGGTGCTAGTCATAAAATACAGCAGACAGTACATAAAATAAATACAAGAATCAGAGACACTGGCAAATAGTGGAACATAAGTTAAGACCATGATACATTAAATATCACAGAACACAAATCAAATTACAGATTCAACATAAACGTAAAATACATTTGAACACAGTATCACAGAAATCAAATCATGTATAATTAAAATAATAAGGCAAAGGAGACAGTTCATATACAAGCTAAAATCAGGTTACAAGTACAAAGTATTGACCAGCACTAGGATGACCTAAGAAAGACAGTTTGACCTAGCTTATTTCCATTGGAGTCCTTGCTATAAATAAAAATGAATATAAACATAAAGAAAAAAGTGGTTTAAATGTGTATTTAAGTTTTAAAATATGGTATCAATAAAACTTAAATACCAAAGATAGCACCTTTATTCCTTGTTACAGCAGCTACAGATTAGCACCTTTAATCAAGTTATAACACCAAACTAGATATCTTAATAATACACAAAGGAATCATTTTCAGTCATTGTAACTTTTTCTGCAAGAAAAGCTTGCTTTTCCTTGCTTTTAAAACGTTTTTATGGTATCAGTTGAGTTTATTTTAATAGGGAGTTCATTTCACTCATTGATTGTTGCAACAACAATTTAAAAAAAAAAAAAATGGCTGCCCCTTTCACCGTAGGTACAAAAAAGTTTTTGTTTTGACCTCTCGTGTTGTATCCATGCCGCTCACTGATTTTAGTAAAATCATGTTGCGTGTATGATGGGGCAGTTCTATTATAAATTTAAAAATATTACATTCTAAATTTTAAATTTTAAACTTTAAATTTTGAAAAACATGATTGATTCTTAACTGACGTACATGGTCTTCAACGTTTGGCAGGTGGATACTATTTAATTCCTTCTGACCAATGTGGTCACGTTGATCCAAAATTCAAAATGAACCGGACTTCTTTGTTGTGGGATATTTGAAGTTTTTTTCTGAAATGTTTTGTTTAGGCCTGAAAATCATGAAGAACAAGAACAATCAAAATAACACTGAATTAATTCTGCTGAAAGAATTTTTCTCGTCTTCTGATTGAGGGATGCTGCTTTTTTGTAAAGTAATTTTAAGCGTGATTTTTTTTATAAATAATGTTATTTACCATGGTTTCTCCAGACAATTCGTCATCTAATGTGGCACCCAAGTATGTGAGAGCCTTTGTCTGGTTTATCTTTGAGCCATTATAGGAAACTGATAATTCTTTAACGTGTTTCAATTTTCTGTTCGACCCAAAGATTATAGACTCTGTTTTACCTTGATGGAGTGACAGCTTGTTGTCTGTTAACCACTCTGTACATGACTCAAGTTCTCTGCTTATGTTCTGGGCGAGGGCATATGGGTAATTACCAGGTATTTAAGAGTGCGCTGTCATCTGCGTATAGCAAAAGTTTGCACTCTACACTTATGAGAATGTCGTTGATGTAGCATAAGAACAACCTTGGCCAAAGAATGCTCGAGGGGGGGGACTCCGCACTGGACATGTAGAGGCTCAGATTAAACTCCATTTACCGACACTGATTGTTTTCTATTGCCTGAGTAAGATTTTAACCAGTCAACTGATTAGAAACCTAATGCTTCTATTTTTTATTTTTTACGAATAGCATGATGCACAGTGTCAAACGCCTTTTGTAAGTCCAAAAGGACCATACCAACTTAGTTTCCTTTTGAGATTTCTTTGCGTATAATGTCTGTGAGGTAAATCAGGCACGTTTCTGTTTAATAAGAGCCCCCGAAACCGCCCTGGAAATCATACAGTATATTTTTTCTCACAAGGTGTATTTCAAGCTTGGTAAATACAGCCCTCTCCAAATTTTGGAGATGGTAGTAAGTATACTTACCGGTCTGTAAATTTCGACTTCCTGTTTACTTTTTTTTATAAAGGGGCATACCTCTGGCAGCCTTGAATTCTACGGGTATTTCGTCAGTGGAAATTGATATATTGATTATATGGGTGTTTACCCATATTGGTTAACTGAGATTAATAGATTGTTCCTAAAAAAGTTGAAAACATGCTTGAAAATGACTTTTTCGAATACCTTACCACCGCAACTGAACAAACCAACTGGTTGATAATTATCGCAGCGATTTTCAGCGCCTTTCGTATGTAAAGGTGTAACATAAGCTTGTTTCTGTTTAGCAGGAAACGTATTATAATTCAAAGACAAATTAAAAAGTTAAGCTAATGATTTATGAATAGAAGGCGCCCCTTCCTCTAAAAGTTTTACACTAATGCGGTCGAGTTCGTTGGCATTAGACACATCTAAGCAACGAAAAATATCCAGAACTTCTTTGTCTGAAATTGATATTGAGTGAATTGTATTATTGGGATGTAAAATGTGCCCAGGAAGAGAGGCAGGTGTAGAGCCAAGTGTGCATTTTTCTTAGTAAAACTGAATTAAAAATTTCAGCCTTAAGCAGATTGTCAGCTATATGATCATCATTTATTAATAGCTAAGGTATTGACGTTATGTGATTACAGTTTAGGAAATACTTGGCTGTGAGCCACCAACTTTTCTTATTTGATTAAGATTGCTTAAAGAGATACGGAGTTTATCATGAAAATTATGTTCGGCAGCTCTAAGTTGCTCTTGATAATAATTCCTTAATCTACAATACAAGGACCACCTGTCAGTGTCATGACGAGGGCCGTTAGCTTTGACCTTCTCATATGCCTGATGTTCTTTACGACGTAGGGATTGTTACTGTGAATTGTACCAAGGAACGACAAAAGGACAAATATGATAGTTCGGTTTGGGATGCAGTGTTTAGCAGCGTCATGAAACATTTCCGACCATAAATCGCAGCAATTGTTAATATCATTAGAAGAGAAGCATAGGTCCCAATTAAAGTATCCAGATAGGTCCGAAATAATTCAAAATCTGCCTTGCTATAGTCCCAAACATTTCTTTTGTATATCGGGTCTCTTTTACGACGGGACAATAGACCAGCACCTACGACTGAGTGGTCGCAATATGAAATGGGTGAAGAATTCTCACGTTTGTGATAAAATTGGGAATATTGCTTATAATCTGGTCCAGACACGTTGCAGAATGTTCAGCAATGCGTCTCGGTTATTTGATGTGGAGCGACAGGAGATTGGATGTAGCAAATTGGTCAAGTGTGATACCCTGCAATGTGCTAGGATCAGCGTTTAGGTCGCCTGCTGTAATGATATTGTTGATGTTCGAGGCTCTCGCCAAATGAATCCTTTCTTGAAATTTATCTCAGAAAGAAGCAGGGGAATTTGGTGGTATGTAAATAGACGCCATCGAATGATTATGCGAAAGTGAGGCAGAACAAGGTCTGCCTCAGGAGAGTCGGGTGACAAGAAAGTTTCGGAAACAGAAATTATATCAAATTCAGGAGATATTTTGGGTTTTTTATACGCTTCATTTTTTAGCCAAACTTCTGGCATTTAGATGACCAAAAAATATGCCACAGAACTTCCGTGTTGGTCCAGGATTAATATGGATATCACCCGCCATTAATACTAATAAAGGGAGAACATTTAGTAAGTATTCAGTATAGGTGAAATATATTTCTACGGAATGAGATGTTCCAAACATATCTAAGAAATATCAGTTTTCTGACTTTATACGGATATTAACCAGCAAGGCGGAGTGTAAGCAGTAAACCAACAACTGGACAGCATAACAACATATATACTAATGGCAAATTTGTGGAAGACAGAAGGGCTTTAGGGATGGCTGCTACCAAACAATATGTGTAATGCCGTGAAATATGTTTGCATGAAAAATATGCATGACAGAATAACACTGTGAGGAGGCGTGGGGGCAATAATGTGCCGTTAATCCAGTTACCCGAGAAACATAATAACCTGTGGTATAGCAGGCCTCAGATGGAATTTGCCGATGGTGCTATCACTCGTATAAAATTTGTGAGTTTTTTTTTTTTACAATCAGAGTGTTTTGTTCCCGTATCGTTCGGATGATTTTTTTTTGCTGATTTTGTGACATATCTCTATTAAATTCGTTGCAGGAGACACTGAAGGATGAAACAAACTCAAATGCAAAGATCCAACATTTGCAATTTCACACCACGCATGGTAAAAACATCGTGTTAAGCAAAGGCGGGAAACAAGCTCAACGTATTGAGAGTTTTTGCCACGGAATATGCTTTAGCGATCAGCCCGTATCCATCAATGTGCCTTTGGACATAGGTTTCCGAATGAAATTTGTTTGGGCAGGTGGACTAAGTGTTGGGTTTACAACCCGTGATCCGGCTACCCTCCCACCCAGTGACTTACCAAAACAGGCGATTCCGTACTTGTCCAGTCATCCAGAGTACTGGATTAAGGAGGTGGACCACAGGAAGCTAGCCTGGATGAGTTGTTCAGCAAAACATGGAATGCCAGCGCTTAATATGCCCATAGAGAGTACCGGGGGCACAATGCTTAGTGGCATAAAGTACACTGATAATGAGGTATATGATGACAGATGCATGCACATATCCTTCAATTTGACTGAGGATGGCAATGTTGAGTACAGTACCGGCCGCAGAGAAATACGTCCTTTTCTTACTGGTCTGCCAAAAAACACGAATGTTTGGGCTTTGTTTGATCTTTATGGCAATGCAGGTGTCATGAAGATATTTGGTAAGTTACGCTGCTTCATCAGATAGGCAAAAAGTACGAAACGTTTCGAACCTATTTTCCTACCCTTTTTCTCTTCGCTGATCTACTCCTTCTCTGCTCTCGTCCACTGTCATTTAGTCAATTGTCTTTTCAAGAACACATATTTTATTACTCTGAATGAGGAGACAAAAATATCATGACTCTCGAGGCAACATTGTGCTTTGGCTGATCGTCATAGAGCACAGCATACAGGGTTCTCAAATCTACCAGTACATACATTTTTTAAGGAAGAATAAAAAATGAATGTGATCAGTATTTTGAAAAAGTTGTAACTGTATACGGAGATATTCTTGGCACAATCGAACATCCGTTGACAGATTTGCGATTGGATATTTTTACATAAACCATCGGCCTGTATTTTTGCCACAATCCACAGAAGCAAAAATGGCCCTGTGCCAAACATGCATGCATATTTTGTATATGCAGACAAACATGTACATCAAAATCAATGCAATAGCAAATATTTTGTATCTACAAATATATGATTCAGTTTTGTCTACAAGCTCTCTCAGATCGGCTATCAGGACTGATTCAAAGCATTAACACATGAAATGACTAGTTTTTTGTCTTTGAAAATACGAGTTTTTATACACACAACGAAGGATAACCAATCATTTTTTAATTTCATATCTCCGGGGATCGAACAGCTCATTTCAAAGACACACAGAATACAGTATACATTTTGAATATTTGCTTGAGACAGTATATCAATGCATTTTGGGCAAAATACGACCAAGCGTAGTTCATCAAGCAATGCTATAGGGCTTGCATATTTCCGCGAGGGTGGAATCCAACAGGGATTCATAAGTTCCGGACATCATCCATAAAATTTCGACATTCAATGGTCGTATAGGGTGAATTTTCAAAATATTGGAATGTCCGTATGCACTGGCCTGGGTGTGCACAATAGCCTTGCTTGTCTCAGTGACCATAAATGTTAAACTGAAAAAAAAAGCTAAATAAGTATTAGTTTCATGGTTATTTTTGACGTAAACGTAATGTGGGTCTGTAAAAATGCCAAGAGAAAATGGCCTTAAACGGCTTTTTATACATTCAAATCTGAGCCAAATGCTTTTACGCAGGTGAATCAAAAAAATGCAATTGTTTCTTCCCCGAAGCGCACATAGTCTTTCTAACGCTTGCATATTTAACTCGATTAGAGCAATGGGAACTGACGATGTAGGTCATTATGTAGGTTGTCAATTCTGAATCGAGCCCATCAGGACATACATTTTTGCATAACAACCGAGGCTTGCACTGAGCAATCGGAGGATTGAGGTCGATACATAGATAATTAATAGTCTCATACAAGCTGTAACAAGAGCATAAAATACTGTGTACCTAAGGGAAATATGCAGACATATACAGATTAAAAACGAATAACCCATAAATCACTAGCAGTATGAATGATATGAGGCGGAGAAACGCCAAAAGATTGTTAATGACAAGAAAAACTGCGGCTGCCGATCTGCTGCCGTAAAAGCCCCCAGCAACCTTACGGCTACGTTCTATCATGTTACCAAATCCCTTCCCCTTTATCAATCCTGAGCAGAAAAACAGATACCGATTTTCCGTGATGACAAGGTAACAGAACTTCAGCCAGTTTGTAGAAGCTCCAAAATCGATATAAACATTGACAGAAATGCGGCGAAAGGATGCCAACCCATCACTTCCGGCAAACGGAAATGTTGGATATTTTGCATACTTTTCAATAAAAAAGTGAAGGCCGCACGAGGATGACGTAACATATCATTACCCAGCGGCAGCGTGAAATTAAGATGATTTACAAATGGTATCAGTATTTTGGTGAACGTAAATTAAGATATAAGTGCTTTGAACCACTGCGGTCAGTTCCGTGACAACCACTTAGTGGTCTGCATTTTCTATTGTTCAAAAGATACATTTTGTAAGATTTTAGTTCCCATATCGTACAAGTCGCAATGTTCCCATTTTTAGTGCAATAATGAAGTTCAATATGCAAACAAAACGCATGTGCATTCGGCATGAGTCTGTACTAATTTGCATAAATGTTGAACGTACGTACCATAATTTCGCTCCGTTACGTGGATCTTTGTTTTAACAGATGACAAAGACAGGGCCAAATTTGGATGGACTGAGGCACTCGGCACGAAAGAGACACTTAACCAACTTCAGCAACCAATAACGCCTGCCTCTGCTGATTCCCAAATTGACGTAGGTTTCGCATTCAAAAGCGCTAAGCAATTGGGCATCTACCATGAATATTAATTTTTTGGAGTCGTCTAAGTGGCACAAGCCATATCAATATCTGTTGACACTGACTGCTTCATATTTCACACGTAGAAAATTATTGATATCACTGGTTTTGTCACAACACAAAGGGATCTCAGTGATTTCTTTAAATGTAAGGCATTTTGTCGACACTGACATCTTCAACACCCTGCATAAAAAACGGGAAATGTATATGTCAGTGTATAAGCCTGCTGTTTCATAGTAACCAAACACCAAATGTCATACCTGGTCGTCTTGCACAATGTTTATTGAGATGAAAAAAGGAAAAAAAAAAATCAATAGCATTTTACCTGATATTTAAACGGAAAATCCATAGCTACGTAATAGAGGTGCTAGCTTATTATGGAAAGAAACTTGTCCAGCTAGATGTCCTAAAACACACAACCGCAAAAGTAACACAGCGACCAACAAAAAAAAAAAACAAAAACAAAAACAAAAACAAAAACACAAAAAAAAAAAACAAAAACAAAAACAAAAAAGCAATGAAAAAAGGAAGAAAAAAAAATTCATAAAGAAAAAAATAAAAAAAAAAAATAAAAAAAATAAAAGGAACAGGTATTTATAATTTATATTTCTCCCGGGATGTAAAGAATATTGTGGACAGGACATATATACCATTTAACCCAAATTCTTACCTTTAGTCGCACGTCCCCTTTCTTACGGGGATCTCATAACATCCCATATGTATATATTTACATAAGGAATGGCACCGAAACAAATCTTGCGCTGGTTCCCCACTGAAGATCCCATACTATACTATAAAGGCCAATAAAGCCTATTTTGTGTTTTTTCTAAACTTCCAATTTTATGAATATGATTTATTTCTTATGAAAATAAATTGTTACAACACGTTCAAACTCAACAGTTTTTCACAAGATGGTGCGGAATAGCACTCTTCTTTTTTAATATCGGAATGAGTAATGTCCAAACTCTACTTGGACTCACAGATTTGGGTTTGTTAAGTTTCTCTTTGTATTAGCTAGAAATCGAACAGATGAGGCAATGAGTCTTTATACATCTTATTAATGTGGATTATCTACAGTTACACAAAGATGCCAAAATGTATGTTACGAAGAACTCAAGTACACAATCTTTTTCAGTGTATTATAAGTTTTCGTGATTTCCACGGGTACGAACATTGCACAACTGAGGTCATTAAAAAAAAATCCTTATGATACTTTAAATGTCAGTCTTATTTTGAGGATATCTGTCAAATGTAGCTCAAACTTGCACACCGAGAGCGGGATCATTCTCATCTTCTCCTTTGCCTGATACAACACAAACAACTATATCAGCAAGTTTTTAACAAATTAGATAATCGTAGGTAAGCTATAAACTTAGTCGTGACGCATAGTGACTGCTGTGGACACAACGAGGACTTTTGGTTATACACACTCATATTTCTTCTGAATTGACGCGGGCCACATTTTAGTTTCTTTCACTTATTTCCTTAGAACTTTATCATGCATTGTCAAGTTATTGTTTCTGGTCTTTACTCACCATTTTTATAATTGCCTTTTGACGCAAGGTTGAAATTGGCAAATCAACTGCACGCCATTTCCCCGGACTACCAAACTGCAAGACAGACATCTTCCACACACTGAAAGCTGAGAGTGTAAATTTAGTGAACATTCTGTGGTACAAAAACTCAAATTCATCTCTTGGTTAGTGACAATAAAAGCGCTCCTGTCACTACGTCAATTATGATATCAATTATAGAAGTAATTAGCATTGAAATTTATTTTGATCAGTTATGGCACTTTATTAGACATTAAAAGTAATTTGATGAACTATAACTTTTTTTCAATGTTGCAAATGAATTTCATAGTGAAGACACCCAAGTCTAATAAAATATTTACTCCTTCAAGGGAAAACGTCGCAAATAATGACTGCAACAATCACTTTGCGCTTGAAAGACCATTAAGGCACCAAAGTTCAAAATATATATGGAAACATGTTAAAATATATATTTTTGATATGGATAGGATCCGAGGATTGTGAATCTTACTATGACTTGAAACTTGTCATCTTATTGATAAATGCCCATTCATCTTTCTCGAAAACATGTCGAAAGTCGGACCCCTATACAAATGTAGGTATAACTTTTTACAGGTTCAATCAACTTTCAGTGTTTTTACACGAAATTGATGCTCTTTAATGCGGCGCAAAAATGTCACGCTTTTCATGAGTGTCTGCTTTTTAGTTATGAACAGCCAAATTGAGTTTTCCATATTTTGGTCTTCCCCCATTTTTGAAAGCACACATTTGGAAAGCTACAGATACAACCCCCCCAGCAAAAAGTCCTTGACAGTTTTGAGTCACACTTGCGTTCATCATTTCAGTGACAAAAGTTTAAAATTTGAATTAGCTCGAGAAGATCTTTATCTAAATTTGTGTAAAGGCCTAACATGTTATTGAACACGCGATGAAATTATTTTCATATTTGGAATCTTTTAATCTTTTGATCATTTCATGTTCACAATATAAACTTAACATATGCTTGCATTATAGCTTTTCAGTCTATAAGTTTTGATGAGTCCTGGTTAATATAAAATGCCTTTGATGTCTTACCTGTCCTGGTGTGTCACTCAGCAAATATTCTAAAGAAGAGTATATTCATTTGACTATTCTTTTTCATGAACCGCTTTCGAACATCGTTTTTCGTTTCTGTCTTCAAACTAACATTATCAAGTGGACATTCTTCATCCATATGCTAACATCTGATAGCCTTATGCAAAGTTATTGTTTATTGCAGGCATTTGTTTTAGAATTTGTAATTGTATGATTGTAGGAGAGTAGACATCCAACTTTTACTGCAGAGTTGTGCACCCATATTGAGGTATGAAATATAGACCAAGATTAAATGACAAATTTGCACACTTGTACAGCAAGGTCTGTTGAATGTATCATTTGGCACAGGAACTTATATGAAAACGCATATTTCTGTTTTTTTCTTTTGAATATTATAAATTAGTACAAACGTCCGAAAAATGTCAAAGACAAATATCTGTAGTAATGTAGATATGACAGTAGAGCGATATTTTCAAAACTGAATGGCTACGTTGCCTTAGACATGGTATTACCTACTTCGCGTACACAATGACAAACGTTTGTCTTCTGCAGTGTAAATTGGCACTCGCATACTGTCTGGCATATCAAATGGATATGCACATTTTGGTTCCATAGTATGGCGGGGAAACTAAGCCAACATGGAACCTTATTTTTCCTGGTAAGGTGAGTCGAAAAACGTTTGTATGACCTGAAATAAAGATTATTATACCAAAGAGTGGATGCTGTCACCATATTGTTGCCGGATGCACAAGATGATTTTAAAATGCTCTTGGTACCTTGTCAGTTGATTTTCAGTTTATTATGTCTGAGTTCCAAGGGTTAGTATACCAGAATGTATATGCATAGCTGTAATTACATAATCAAAGATTGACCTCCTGCCACCTTGAATTAGTCTTACACAGACTAAACTTTAGTGTAACCCATAAGTGGGTTCCAGTGAGAAAAAAATCGTAAACCAGTTATGTTTGTACTCCGTGTTTTAATAGTGCTCTATATCTTGCCAAAAGTTGCGTGAACATGATACGGGTCACGCCAGGGTGAAGCTGCACAACCTGTGTGCGAACAAAACTATGGGTTACACACAACCTCTGTGCTAACAAACCTATCTGTCACACGGAATATGTGTCTGAACAAACCTTTGTATTACACACAACCTGTGTGCGAACAAACCTATGTGCTACACACAACCTGTGTGCGAACAAAACTATGTGTTACACGGAACCTGTGTGTGAACAAACCTGTGTGTTACACAAAAATGTGCATGCCTGATGCGTAAAGCGATGGATGGCCACCTGTTCAGAAATGCAGCAATAATAATTTGAAAGGCCAAATTTTTTATCAGATGGTTATAACAGGTCTACAAGTTAAGCTAGTTTCCACGTATCCTTTAAATTTAACGATAATTATCATCGTTCAGCAAGTTTGTGCATGTATATTTGTACTTAGCCAGTTGCTTAAATTGGTTATTTAGAAACATAACAGAAGAACAACATAGCGTGAAAAGTATGTATTAAGTACCTGGACCTTTCATGGGCATGGTATAGTGATTTGGTACACTGTAACAACACAATGGGTCACAATGGTCTTGTATTCATTTAGAATTGTACAAGGTACAGTGAATGCTCAATTTCACCTTAACCTTTATGAAACGTTTTACTTCTTTAAGTGCGAACTGCAACCAAAGTCGCACTACTTAAAATCGACTACTCTGAATTATAAGAAGGGTGTCAGATTCAGGTCCCTTGTAAAAGGCCTTTGATTCAAGTACACGTACCAGCATGCCTGTAGTTGAAATGTACCAGCAAGCCTGTAGTTACAAAGAATATAATAGTCCAGGCCAACAGCTCTTTCTGGTGTGCTTTGGGCACAATGCGCCGAAATCTCTCCCATAAAAGCTGTTGATTGACTCCAAAATGTGGCACTGAAAGAGTTAATGACCTCTGATACCCCTTTTTGTGATATTTGCAGTGGCTGTACTTTACAGGCGAAGAGTTCAAATTAGACCAACTACCGCTGCAGTTTAGGCAGAAACAAACTATAGCAAAGGAAACATACTTGTATAATGTAGCTGTCCAGAACAATGAATTAATTCCATGGCTACGTGAACAGCTAGAATGGGCAAATGAACTTATAAAGCAAAGACACTTCACGCACGAGACAAGTCTCTCATGCTGGCCACAGTTGCAAGAAACAAAGCATTGGATGCAATTGCAGCTTTCCGTGCGACAATCACTGGGATATTTAAGGGTATGTATAGCTCGAATCATATGTTCAAATGCTTTAGTGGGGTGCAATTTAGACATAATAAAAGTATATGGCAGTACCTTAGGGACAATAAAAGTTTTGAGAATCCCTATACCATCGACCGAACACAAAATGTCTTGACATAATGTATGGATATGTTTTCCTGCAGTGACGATGCAGCAAATTTACCGGTGTAATGGTTAACAAGGGTTAAGACATATGTAGCATAAAGGATAAAGGAGCCGACGTCTTACATCCCAGTATACTTTGGTATGATTCAACACGTATATCTCAAAATGAAACCCCGTTAACAAACCAGACATTTAAAGCACAGATGGTAAAACGAAGCAGACAAGACAGAGTGAAATGTAATGGATCACGAAGTGGCAGATTAGCATATACTTGTCGTTATTATAGATTATCCTGCAAGTGCGTGAGATAAAACTGATACAAAAAATTCAAGCTATACATACAATACCCATGAAGTTTAAACGGTGTAATATGTCCACTCGTGCAAAAAAACACAAAAATCCCCTGCATGGGTAGAAGGTCACAAAACTTTTTTCTTTTTTTTTTTTTTTTAAGAAGGCAATATATACATATGAATTTCATAATTTATCCGTGGTAAGATTTCATTGCATTGTGTACTCACGGGAGGTTGTGCTCACCATGTGTACCTTTATTTCTGCACGGGACTGCTGCTGAAAGAACTGCGCTTGAAACCGTTTCCTTACTTTCTGATTTCAGGACACGCGAGTTCACCTGTGCGTGAGTGTTTGCTTACCATTTTCATTGTAAAAATTGTCAACCTTCCATGACACTGGATGCACCTTAACATAAATACCGTATGATTTTACTTCTTGCATTCTTATTATTATTATAATAGAACTTTATATAATGTAACGTCATTTGAATATAGGCCGATCGTGCGACTTAATATCACAGTATGCCACATGATTTATGGAAGTCCTGTAATACCAATTAAGCGGAAATCACACGTTTCTCCAAAATGCCAAAGTGTACTGTTTGCATTAGCTCTGTGTTTCGAATATCATGTTGCAGATTAAAATTTAAAACAAACTGTGTTTTGTAAAGAAAAATTGAATGGTAACCCAAGTGGCAGTTTTTGGCAAAATGTGACTTATTAATATAAATCTTCCTTTACAACTAAGGAGAATAGGTCATATTACAAATAACAAGTGCTTGAGACTTTCATACAATTGATGTATTGTTGTCTCTGTCTTGAGAGACCACTCCAATGATGGACCACCTGCCTTGAAAGAGAGATTTCTTAAGTTATGGTATTTAGTACTTTTTATGTTATTTCTACCTTTTGTGAGATACCACCTATCAAAAGAGACCACAATTTGGTCATCTTTAGGGGTGGTCTTTTAACACAGGTTTCACCACAGTGTCATAACATATGACAGACGTCATTCAAATAAAATATATCCTTGTCGATTTCGACCAAAAAGAATACATTTGTATATTGAAAGGAAATGTCTATTTCAACAATTTCCAAGCTATCTGAATTCAACATTAAGAGCCCAAAATTGCACATCCGAGGGTCCAGAAGCCATATAATCCTGTGTTGTGTTAGTATGACATGGCATCTTAACCATTTTGTATGCCTGCTTAGGGAATGGATCTGAACAACTGTAACACACGGGAAGAAGTAGAAGAAGAAGAAGAAGAAGAAGAAGAAGAAGAAGAAGAAGAAGAAGAAGAAGAAGAAGAAGAAGAAGAAGAAGAAGAAGAAGAAGAATGTATGGCAGTGGTGTCAGAAAATGCAGCGCAGTATTGTCTCTGCAACTATACTAAAAATCCGCCACAATTTGGTTTTTGTGAGTTTAACCCATTCCTTGTCAGAGAACGACCGAGTTAATAGCTTTCCTGGTGCGGGTTGGGTGCATTGCGAGCAGCTGGCTCCAAGGAAAACTATTAATTTTTTTTTTTTTTTGGGGGGGGGGGGCATTATGAATGGTGCTATATACAAATCTCAGCAAAAGTGTTTCCTGTGACGACAAATCTCTGTAAAAACGCTAAGGCAGACGGTAATTTACACTACGAAGGTTTGGGCGATTTGAGTCGGAAAGGGCTAAACTTCACGTCACAGCCATGTTCACCATCCATGTAAATCAAAACGAAATATTTACATCGACATCAATCCATCAAAACGTCCCTAGGCCTAAATGACAAGCATACAGAGTTCAAGCAACCTATGACATAAAAACGCCCATTTCACATTGTAACTCTTCTTATTCTTTTTCATTTTAGAATACCTGGAAGTCTTTGGATGTAAGTACAGTGTCTGCATGGCTTGACGCAAATGCTTGACATACCAATGATTGGCGACTATGCTGAGATCATAACTGATCTGCCTCAACATTCGACCCATGTCGTCTTGCTATGGTCATATACGTCCATTTTAAGACACACGGAACCTTTTCAACATTAACAAAAGGCATTTAAAGGGAAGCGCAATCGTACTCTCCTATTGAATCTTTCCTTGTCTTATTCAAGCTCACTAAAAATTACGTGAGATTGCAAAATTTAATGCATACATACAAAGCAGTTGTAGTTAGACACATACGCACCTGCCAACATGAAGGTTTGTCATCACTTAAGATATATAAGTGTATAGTTGCTGGTCATGAATGTGGAGGTAGAAAAATACAGGGTCTATATTTCAAGAGATTACAATAACCACAATCAAGATAAAAATTAAAAATGAACGATTCAAAGGATTTGTTTTTCACTTCTAACTCGTCACAAAATATGCTTATCTTTGTAAAATACACCCCAGCAAACGTAGGAATGTGCATCGAAATCCATATATCATGTATATTACATATCAATTTTACTTCAACTCACGTGAAAGACACGCCCACGAACACAGACGCTTGCAGCAGACCGCGGTTAACTGCACTGCAACATGAACCCCATTCATTGTATTATAATAAACACCAAAATAGGAGTCCAAACCGGCTGACATCGCTCTGGCAAACCTCTCCAGAACTTTTATTTCCACAACTTTCATCAAACGATCTGGTGGTTTGTCCTCTTATTGTGTGAACGTCACGCCGTGTTGAAATGAAAAAAAAATGTGTTTGTAAAAAAGAGACTAAATAGCTTTTTTCAATGCACATACCACGCGAATTATTTCAGGGACATTCGGTCTTGCATTTCTTTCGGTCTTTTGCTTGACCAAACTATCTGATTGGTCACCTTACTACAGGTCAAAGTTCAGCATGTCGTAACGGAGTTGATCTTTTAAACTTTTAGAGCCTACAAAGATGTGAGAACTGCTCACACTGTGCCAACATAGTATGCTCCTTGGTATCTCATGCATGACATTTTTTTCAAGCTAATTTGCTGTATATATCCCAGCTATAATACGTGAACGGAGTTGACAGGCAATTTTTAGAACGTAGGGGGTGGTGGTAGCAAATCAAAGGAGGCATTGTGAAAAAATCAATAGCAGAAGTTGCCTGACCTTCCCGTCCTTGGATTTTTCAGCAGCAAGTTCAAGATACTGAGGAAGTTGTAGTAATTTTAGACGTCACTGAATAAATTATATTATGGCCAGTTACAAGGTTGACGACAAACCCCGGGACACGTTTTTTTTTTTACCCAATTAGTCACTGTCTAGGCTACTAATCAACATTTACATACAATTAATAGCATATTTGCATTTCCTTCTTTGTATCTGAAAAAAAAATATATTTTTTTTTACTTTGCCTAAGGCGTTTTATTGTAAGCAAAAATGGTTCAAAATACATTATATGTGACAGACACAGCCCCTTTTAGGCCCAATCCCAGGCTTAAGTCCGTTAAAAATTCCATTACAAGTAAGTAGGCATAAATTTGTAAAATGACATTAAATTGTATTACGTAATCTCTTTATAATGTGACAAAAATTGGGTGTATTGTGCAGAAATATTCCAGAACGGAGCATTATAAATGGCGGGACAGCAAAATACCCATTTACCGTAAAATTTCCCATAATATATATATATATATATATATATATATATATATATATATATATATATATATATATATATATATATATATATATATATATCAATAAAATCGCTAATTACCTTTACTGCTTTGCTATTTTAAGGGGATCCTTAATATGAAGAGACTGTAAAGAAATAAAAATCTTAAGAATATAATTAGGTCTCAGTGTGTGTAGATAAGACCTCCAGCCTTTCCTATGTTTTGTCATGCCGCTGGCCGCCCCTGAACGTGAGACGCTTGGTTTTTCCAGGGTTATGGTTTAGCAGTAATAAAAGATGGCTTATCGGTAAGTACTTTATAGACGCCTTTCAGATATGCGCTACTGTTATAAAAAAATGTCGCATTAAAATTGCATTTATCCTTTCAACATATAGAGTTGCTGTTTTTCGTGCTCAGTGCAATGTTCCATATTTTGGTTTTGAATTGTATCATAAAGAATCATACGTTTACTGAAAAGCAAACAGAATATCGTACACTATTAAATGATACTCCTATCCTATATACTGCACATACACATATATTATTATTATTCAAATTGGTGTCACGCTTTAGGGATAGCCTGTACCTTGAGCTTCTAAGTGCAATCTCAGTCAAAGAATTGCTTTGTTTTTCTTTGCTTGTTTTTTACAAGGTTATATTTTAGATGATCGTATACTTACATGTATGTGATTGTATGTTTTATATGTATGACGAATGAGTCTAATGAGACTCTTTTCATGTCAAAAAATTATACACCTACTACTGTTTTATCATAAAATACAGAAATATGACGACAAAGTACTTATCAGTTTGTCTATCTGTCTATCTATCTATCTATCTATCTATCTATCTATCTATCTATCTATCTATCTATCTATCTATCTATCTATCTATCTATCTATCTTTCTATCTGTCTGTCTGTCTGTCTGTCTGTCTGTCTGTCTATCTATCTATCTATCTATCTATCTATCTATCTATCTATCTATCTATCTATCTGTTTGAAATGACCACGGTTCCCCTGTAAACGTGGTTATATCATGTACATTATTGTCTCTTTTTAGACAGTTTTCACGCTTCTGCAGGTAAGCAATTTTTCGCAATGACTTAGTGCTGCCTCTTATGAGAAGATATTTCCTTTACTAAACATCAGATTATTTCCAATATGACGATATAAATGACAGCAAACATACAGGTCAGTAATAAATTTTGAAATAGCGTAATAAACGCAGAAATATAATGTTAGAAACTAAATGTGGTTTCTTAGAGCCATTTGTTTCACATTGCGATTAATTTGAAAAAGAAAACATGTTAGCGCTATTGAGATTATGTTTACGAATTGCAGATGTTGGCGCTCTTTGCATTACATTTTCTTCACGATACAGTTTCTTCTCCCGTTAACACTTTTCTTAGTCGTACAATATTTTTTCTTATTTTATGCAATTAAAACCATGATTGAGTTAATACTGTTTGCTCATATTTGTGCAGAAAATATATCACCATTACAGCAACGAGTCATTGGAAAAACAAGTAAGTTTCGCGGCGGGGGGGGGGGGGGGGCACTTCCATGTAAAATCCATATGTGCCTGTAGTATTTTAATGAAGTGTTACGGTATAATTTAGGTTTTTGGTGAGAGGGATATGGATGAGTATTGGAATGAATTGAGATTTACCAACCAATATGTTTGTTTTCTATTCCGCCTGAGTAAGTCATCCTAAGAATTGAACGTTTTGCTGGTCATTCAAAAATATGTAAGCTCATTATAAGTTGTCTGGATATTCCTCTATTGTGGTGTCCAAATATTTATATCATAAGCAAAGCATTTGGAAAGAGATGCTGCTGAACAAGGAGTTATGGAAATAATATCAACTGATAAGACTCTCATAGAAAACTGTGTGGAAAGACAACGTTTTTTGCCTCAATACATAAAAACCCGGTATGTGTACACAATGTTACTCTTCTTCAGGAATGGATCGGAAGAGATGTGCAGACGTTGGTAAGCATGGCTACTAACTGATATAATATACTTGCTCATAAACCTTTTATGTAATGGAATTTCATCGCGTGTCGGTTATTAGGATTTGGCTTTCTGTCGATGACGAGCATTTCGCCGTAACTGTCTTTAACGTGCAAGTCAACACCAATACCAAATCCTTATGGACGCAATAAAAAGCAAATTCATTACTTTTATTCATATTTCTCCTTTTGTGAACGCTTAATGTCAAAACTAGGCAATATAAAAGTGCAAAAAACTTGCATTCTCTCGAGTTCTTTTAATTTCAGAAATAGCCACATGTTGACTGAATTAATAAAAACAAAAACGGCAAGAAAATCCATCCGATACAGTACCATTCCTAACATTGATGTAAAATATTAATAAATAGCACGAAAGAGAAACGTAAAAGTGAGCAAACAAGACTGATTATGACACAGATCAAGAAATATTGGCGTGGAAATCAGAAAATAGTATCGGCACTCGCTATTCTGTATCACTGCGCATGTACTGCGGCACACTGAACTTGAAGCAATGTGAGATGTGACCATTGGTGCTATCGCAATTTGTCAATAAATTCAATTTCTATGTGCATAATAGGGAGGAAGCAAAGTAAATACAAACAAGAAAGTAAATATATGAATGGAATGCAACCTGACTTTTTGTTTACATTTGCATTGGAGCACTCTTCCACAAAAAAAGCTTACATGTGGTATTATCAATTACGACAAAATGCATATGTATCTATTTTATTATGTTGCCAATGTGCACAGGAGGTACTGGAAAAGGAAACCGAAGTTGTTGCCCGTGTTCTGGTAAGTACAAGTGCGCGCAAGAACTGAGAGAACTGACAGTTTTATTTGTATCTAAGTAACTATGCAGTAATATTCATACCTTTCTAAATTTGGTACCCCTTGTACTTCTTATCTGCATCAAAAATAAAGTGTTTACTTGAAGATTTCTTCAATTGCAAAACTTCAAGTGAACTTGCACTATAAAAGCTGGAGTGACATCAATATAAATATGGGCCTGTATTCATAGTAAAACGAGTTTAATTCATAGTGTGTTTGCCTCAACATAAACATCCCTCGGAAAAAGACCTAAAATGTAAGAGAAAACATAAAGATAAATTTGAATTTAGAGTTTCAGAGAGAGACAGAGAGAGACAGAGAGAGAGAGAGAGAGAGAGAGAGAGAGAGAGAGAGAGAGAGAGAGAGAGAGAGAGAGAGAAAATAAACACGTGGAATCCTACTGGTGCCGACATTGTCTTGTCCCACATTTTAAAATTTCGGCAGTGATGATTTTTCTTTATTTATAGATGGTGGTCAAAGATGCAGCAACTGAGGTATGTTTCATTGCATAGAAATGAATTGCTACTGTCCAAAAAAGCGATAGGCATTCATTGATAGGCTGTTACATTTGCTGAGTTCGGAGGCGTACAAATGTAAAGTTAAAATAGCAAAAGAAAATACACCTTTCCAACGGTCATCAATGTAAAATATGTGTTATTTTGGCGACGGATTTGACATAGAAAGTGCATGAATTTAAATATATGTAGGGAAAGTTGTGTTAGCATTGTGTAAAAATGAGAGGCCGCACTATTTTTATCACTGGATTTTCCCTACTGCTAAAACATACTGGTTTTGCTGCAGAGCAGTTAGCAGTTTACACCTTATGATAATTGGCGGTGAATTTGGTTAAACATAACATAAAATTAAAACGCCGTTTTAAAACTCTTTTGTTTGTGCTGTCTTTATGCTAGTGTTAAGGTTTTAACGTATTCGTTGAACTTATTTGTGTTTTCCCTGGTATTCTACTGGTTTGCACTTCGATCATTTTCTATATCAAGTAAAAGATTTGTTAGTGTGGAAAAAGCAATACATATATGAAGCGTATGCCTGTGTACAATTGTTAATATTGCCCAAAGATGCCAGGAAAAGATACAGCACGGCCAATCAACTGGACTCTCGTAAGTATGCTATTATTGCTAATATTTTTGCCATCATCTGTATCTTATAACACTATAGTGCATATTATATTCCTTTTACAGTTGCTTTTTGTTTTACACAGAAAGCCGATTTATTTCGCTGATTCTGATGCCTCTTACCATGCTTATCAATAAGTTCAATGGTGTCCGCTTTATTTCCAGAAAAGTGTCAACAGATGACACTGTGGGTTATGCAGGACAATATCATTAGTGAAAGAGACTTTTGCACTGTAGTCATTATTTTGCTCAACTCGGCCTGGTACCAGACTCCTCCGAGGGCGTCGCCACGTGTCCTCCTTCTGCATAGCACCAAATGTTTGTAAACATTATAGGTTTTCACGAATTTTATGGTCTATGGACATACATGTGGTATTAAAGTTGTATTAAAGGATGAATACTTTCTCAATGTCGGTACAACTGACGTTACAACTCACTTGAGTTTTTAGAATCTGTGAAATACGCTTGAATCCAGACCCTTGTGTTCAACATGTTGGCCTGGCTGGATCGTGAGTCACTCCTGCGGGAAAGTGTACATGTGATTCCCGGTTCGATTGCAGTTTCAACTCGGCCTGCTCAGCTGATACCCAATATTTCATCCTCTATTCATAAATAACGAAAGTACTGTATTTACAGTCAAGCAGATGTAATGTGTAAGTGCTCGCACCTGCCTTGAGAAGATAAAAAGGTTACGATATACTGTGGAATCCCAAATTAATTCCTGTATTAAGACAAGCAATCTTCAGTGCGGATGTCTTTTATGCTTAAATTGAAATATTTTTGATAAATATCGGAAAAACGATATAGGCCTACTTTTTTCTTTTGCTTTAAACTCAGCTGACTGACAAGTCAAGAGAACCAAACAGTGATAGGCCTACCAGGTCTCCTTTTATTTTTGGCAGAAGTCATAAAATTTGGGTTTTTAGAAAATAGGTCCCCACAATTTGGAAACACTATAGCCTGTAGTTCATGCAGAATATTTCAAAGGTTGAGGGGACCAGCTTTAAAACCCTTAATTGCCCTTTTTTTGTTTACTGCCTGTCTCAAGTCAGGAGAGAATTTGTTACTTCAAATTGTTTTTTGAAGATGAATGTTGACGCTTTTGTAACTCTGGAATCTCTTTGCTGTCATTGTTGGGTTTATAATTTATGAATATGAGTCATGTACTATTTGATGCATAATTCATTGGCTATGTTGTGCTGTGGGCTGTGTTCTCTGACTCATAGTTATAACTGAGGTAGAGTGTTTTGAATGTTCCAGGATCATAAATATCACCAAAACGATGTAGACCTACTTTTCCCGTTTGCTTTAAACTCAGCTGACTGACAAGTCAAGAGAACCAAACAGTGATAGGCCAACAAGGTCTCTTTTTATTTTTGGCAGAAGTAATAGAATTTGGGTTTTGAGAAGTCAGACCTATACAATTTGGAAACAGTATAGTCTGTGGTTAATGCAGAATAATTGAAAGGGTGAAAGGACCGGTTTAAAACCACCAGTTGCCTTTTTTTGGTGACTGCCTGTTTCAATCAGGAGTAAAATTTGTTACTTCAAATTGGTATTGGAACATGAATGTTGATGCTTTGGTAGCTCTGGAATCTCTTTGCTGTCATGGTTGGCTTTGGAATTTATGAATATGGGTCATGTTCTTCTGCACCAATTAATTAGATTATACCCCATCAAGACTGCCGCCTATTTAAATCACATTATGTCAGTCCATTCGGTGGTTTCAATAGGGGAATTTCAAAATATAATGTAGATTGCCATGACTTCGGCTGTTATGAATGTGCACGATTCTGCTAAATGTGCCTGTTACATTGTCTATATATAGGTGTGCAACAAAAATATGGATTTATAGCCCCAAAATTAATTTTAGTTTTTGCTTTCAGTGGGGTTTACTGGCTGCCATGGTGAGTACCTTGTGCTGCACGGACAGATCGAATACAATTCTTAAGGGAAGATGCTCTAATTCATCAAAATACCCGTGCACTCGTGTTTTGTTGAAAATGTTATGTCGACTTTAGTTGCTAACGATGCAATCTGGTTTATTTTTATTTCTTCACGGAACTTACAGACGTGAGCGATACACGTACAAGTAATCAGTGCAATGCTCATTTTGCAATTCACTACAGGTGAAGTTGACATCGATTTACCTGGGCCTTTGCCCGTTTTTTGCAAAATATAATAAAATACCGAAAGATGTTACAGAACGGTTCTTGTAGGAGAATAGCCATGTTGAACTTGCAACTATGAAAAATGTGTTGTTTTACTACAGAAGTCAATTTTTGAGATCATGTTGGCGGCATTATGTATACACACAAAGACACACGTGTATAAATATATATATATATATAAATATATATATATAAAACACATGTATGTGTGTATAGTGTTTTCATTTGTTCTCAATTGACTTTCCTTCTTTTTAGGACAAGCTAACGCCATTTATGTAAGTAATAATATACCATTGGTGTTATATATATATATATATATATATATATATATATATATATATATATATATATATATATATATATATATATATATATATATATATATATATATATATATGTCCCACAAAGTAAGCATTTTATTCAGTGATGACCCTTTAACGAAAGATTGTAATCATTCCCCATTGTTTTCTTATTTCTGTACAGGATTGGTATAAGCCTGAAGCAAGCTTTTGTCATAGAATCCAAATTGATACTGCGATATTCATAAGATTGCAATGACGTAATGTACTTACTTGCTATTGATTCGATAATTCTTTTTTAAAAGAAGCATGTCAGGGTGTAAATGCTAATGCAGCAAAACAGAAGGATGCCTGTCGCTTGTTGTGATTGTGTTTTTCCAAAACATATTTAACCAAATATTTTCACTTTTGGCATTGGTGAAAGAAAAGCCCAAATCAATGAAAGCAGAATATTTTTCAGTATCTTTAGTCGAGCTATGTACCATGAGCTTGTCAGCAACTAGCGATAGTTTTATGTCCTATCTTCCGTTGCCAAGCGGTATGTCCTACAAACTGCTTTTCTATTTTCACACGCGGAAGCTCTTTATTTTTCAGCTAAGATTAGAATTGTTAAAAGTGCTTGTATTTCAGTATTGTGCACTATGTAATTCGAGCACTGTTTTACATTTAAACATGAAGTAAAGAATTTAAAAAAAAAAAAACAAACAAAAAAAAAACTGTTATCAATAAATCCACCTACTTCCTGTATCTGTGCTTTATATTGTTCTTTTCCATTCGTATAATTATAAATGACGCATTTTAGCATGTAACTGGGTGTATTTCATTGGACTGTATGCGCGCATGCGTATCTGTCTCGGACGATGATATGGTCCATCTGTCAAATGTAATGTTGCGACTGTTTTCTTGATGTGATGGTATGTAATGAATTTCAAACTTCAAAATGCAATGTCAGTGTCTATTGAGGAGCCAATCCCACGAACCCTTCTACATTGTACATTAATTACTTGCATTGGTAACATACACACATGCACTAAAATATACCGTTATGGATGATATTCGTTGTTTTCTCCATCACAGGATGAAAAACATGTTAGATGTTTCATACATCTGCAATATTTAGATCAGCTATGTTGAAAAGAATGGTGGCCTCTTTTATGTTATTTGTTTACGATATATTCCAATAAACTAAAACTTACTGAGACATAACTGTGGCGTAACGCTGCTCGTTAATATCAGGGACGTGCTATAGCATGTCCCTGGTAATATCAAGCCTCATCTTTGTCATTTCAACGGCATCAATTTTTTTGATAGGTTGTTTGAGAGTAGCAGGTAACGGTTCATCATGTTAAAAATATTCTAACACATTGACTTTATATTGCGTATCAATGGAGGCTAGCGCCCAAAGCACCAAGTCAAAACTGTTTTTCCTGATGTTGAACTTGCAACATGGTTTTTAAGTGTACATTTATATTTACAGGAAAAACCTGCCAAGTGACCATCGATATAAGGTAAGAGTTCTAGAGTGCCACAATGTTTAGTACTGTGATGGTTCAATCATCAGCTTATAACAACATATAATAGTGTGTAGATCTGTAGAATATTTCGTAGCATCCAATGCAGTAAGATTCTCCCGTTTCTCTGAACCTGGCATATTGAATTAAGAAGTTATGCCTTGCAGTGTTGTTAAGCTGGCCGGGTCGTCCACTCTGCACTTTAATGGCAACATTGACTGAATATGATTAATTTGGCAATTTTCATTTATGGTCCCAGAACTCGGATTTCAGAGAGTTGTATTATTCTTTTGAACCTCACACTTTACAATTATTTGGGCTACATTGACATGAATAACGGTCAAGATTAAAGAGTGTTTAAGTCACAAATCATATTCTAATTCCGTAAATGACCATGATACACCAACACCCAATTTGACATATTAATGAATCTAAAATGTTGTTATGATTGAGCCAGCGCACTATCAGCGTATGGTGCGTTGATCCGGCGCACTTTAGGGACAGGAACCCCTTCTCTAAGCCAAACCCCCATACATGAGGGCTTCAACTCAACTGTATTTATTTTTTTAATAGCTGGAAAACAAATGTATTTTGGCTGCAGATGCTTTGAGCCAGCTAGTAAAAAAGTCTGTATTATTTTCTTGATACGTATCCTGATTGTAACTAAATTCTCTCCTGTAAGGTAATTACTCCTCAGATGGCAGACTCTTCCCATACCTTTGAGCTCGGATTGACTAGAATCTCTATAAAACTGTTCTAGTGTTATAACAAACATCAGTTTTCGGGGCAAGTTATTACAATCAATTCAGATTCAAATTGCTTGCATCAGGACCATTCATACAAGATGTAAATATCACCATGCGCCTAGCTAGAAAAAAAAAAAAAAAAAAAAACAGAGAAAGCACAGGTCAACGTATATTTTTCAGCATGCATCGAGCCCATAGTTCACGAAGGAAAGCTGTTGACTCGCTCTTACGGAGCAAAGGAGTATTGTTTACCTATTTTTGACAAATATGTCTAGTTTTAGTGAAATAAGATATGACACATAGATTGTTTGCCATAGTATCAGGTAAACTTTTATCCCCCGTAATTCCAAGTGATTGTATATGGTTGTATTTAGCTGAAATACGATGCTTAATAAATTTATAGACAAAGCCACAAGCCATCTTGCTTTGACAACTGGTCTACTGTTCAAGGTACCCACAAGTTGGGGAACCGCAAAATCACTGATATTTATTATATCCGGTTGAACAAATTGACAGTAATGCAATTAAAGCATCAATGCATAATGATACTTTAATCAACGAAGAGTTTCTAGAAACATGTGTAACTGAAAACATTGGTCAAAAGTATCTTGACATAGTGTCACTGTGGCATAGCATTCTGTGGCTAAATGGAGTGTATCCCTGATGTACGTTATGCCTGTGGTGCAGATAGTTGAACCACAACCAACAAGGATACATTCAGTTATGGCTTCGTGTCTATGTACGATTTAAGTGCATCCCGCATCGGGACTGTTGGGTTTACCTAAAGGGGAAACATCCTCACAGGGCTGCATTAAGTAGGAAACCAACTGCAGAATTTCAATAAGCGCCAGATATGGCACACGTTGAGTTTAATCTTCTTCTTGGTTTTGTTTTGTTTTTCTTTACAGACAGTCGAATTGGCTTAATCAAATGGACCTATTGTTTTGATGTTACATATGGACTAATTGCTATTTGTATCTAAAGGAATAACTAGCAATACTCACTCCATATAGTTAACCCCTTCCCTCAAAAACCGGCCAAAACCGGCTGGTGGTCAAATGTCATCTGCTTTAGCGTTTTTAACTGATTTAAACAGCAATGAAAAACCATTTGACTGAGAATTGAAGATAAGACTTGTCAAGACAACGAAACCAAGGTCAACAGCTTTCCTCGGCATGGGTTGGGTACTTAGTGCCCAACCCATGCCAAGGAAAGCTGTTGACTCAGTCTTAATTCAAGGGGAAAGGGTTAAACAAAGGACGTATTTGAGCATTAAGACACTGGAGAATCTCAGTCTTAATTCAAGGGGAAAGGGTTAAACAAAGGACGTATTTGAGCATTAAGACACTGGAGAATCCTGCTGATGAGCAAGTTCAGAATTTTCCATTTAAATTTGGATTTGCAGTGTTTCGATTCAGGTCATAGTTCAATATTTTTTGTTTTAGGCTGAATCTTTTGTGGCTGTGGTAAGTAAAGTTACTAGTACAGTAATACAAAACAACTTGTGGGTGGTTTTGAACGAAAATCTATTTTCAACAACTACTATATACGATCGTGAAATAAACTCTGAAAAAAGAGAATATTCACAGAGCGACTTATTCCCAGTACTAAGAAGGACATAACCTCGAAGTAGACATGAGACCATGAACTAATTTTGTGAAGCTTATATTTGGACACTTATAGGTGGCGTTACACCTTTTGTTTTCTTTTTCGTATTTTCTGTAATTTTGGTACATCCGAAATTTGCATTTAAACAGGTCTTCTTCCACACGTTGGTTACACTTATTTAATAACTCTAGCAGTCTTACTAGGAGTACTTCAAAGGCCAAGTCGGGTATAAATAAGATCACTGCTCTATTTTCTGAGGTTTACCTATGCCAATTAATGTGGTACGTATGGTCATTAATTTTCCTTTGTGAGGATGTCTAAGAGGTTGTAGCCGATCTGGAACACAAAATGCATTGTTCACATGGGCTGAAGTACTTATATGCACCGTTAATTGAACGGTGCAGCAGTAATATGTGGGTTCCATAGGCAAATACATATTATAATGAATATATTATGCAATTTTCTTGTCCCTACTTTTAAAGAAATGCCACCAGCACGTAATTACGGGGGGGGGGGGTATTCAAACATTACAGACAACGTTCATGACAGTCATTTTCGGGGTTTTTTTTATTTTATTTATTTCTTTTTTAAAATTTTTTTTACATAAAACACCAACGTTCACGTGTTAAATTAAGCATGATGTGATACTCTCTTTTAAAACTAGAATATTTCTGCAGAGCAATTTTTAAACTGCATAGCCCTTTTAAGATATTAATACATTTAAATCAAACAGAGACGTATGATTACTGATGTTCAAAAAGTGTAAAGTGTGATACATTTGTAAAGCTTGGAGCTTCAACAAATATTACTTTAACAACTGTTTTATTTAATTTGATTTGGTTTATTGTGCCATGATATAGAGAATCCATTTTTGGTAGCCCTTTGAGGATAACGTTAAGAAAAGGTCAAATACGCACCAAATCGAAGTTCTAATGGATAAATAAGTTTCAAAACGACACCATTTTGAAAGTGGGAGGAGTCAATATTTTATTAAATGTACCATGGTCTCTCGTTTGTTTGTCTACAACTTTAAACCAATAAGTGACAAATCAAAAGAAAGATTACAATTAAAAATTTATTCTTCATACCCATATTGGATAACCCATTCAGGATAAGCTTCAGACATAGGAGAAATAATGGGATGTGATATGTTGCAATGAAAATTTGATGTCTTTGCTTTTTTTCAAACATTGCCAGATCAACAGAATGATAAAAGAATCTGAATTTTTATCTGAGTGACTGGGTATGTGTGCTGATCATATTGTTTGGAGCTTTGTATTTTGTTTTAATCATTTGTTTCATTTCCAGGAAGCATTTCACTCCAAGTGTGTGAGTATTTGTTTTGATGTTACATTTAGGGTGTCACATATTTATGAATCATAATGTGGGTTGTGTATGCTGAATATTTAGCTGGGACAAGGAGCTGCTTCTCAGAGAGATATGTACGGGCACAGGCACCGAAACATGTTCTGAGTAGTTACCGGCCGAAGACCCTTTAATTTATTTTGGCTAATACAGCCTATGTCAAAATTCTACAGAAGATCGTGTGCAATATGGACAATAGTACTTCCATATGTATATGGGTTAGACAGCGACATGTTAGCTTATGGAGAGTAAGGAATTCGGACTGCGGAATAGGGTAATGACCTTTGGGAAGCGGTTCTGGATGAAAAGACACAAATGCAAGAGTGCTATATTGTGTTAGTTACTTTTCGAAAAGACTTCAACATTGAGAAAGAAAACACTCTTAGGATTAGGTGAGGCTTGTTCTTGTACGACCTTCCTTGGTTAAATTGTCAAGGTCCCATGCTAACTGCGGTTCACTTTGCTTCATTTCCTGTCAGGATGATAAATACAGAATAGTTTGAGCTTTGAATTTCATATTGGTAATTATGGATGGAACACCATAGTGGTAATATTGTGACCGTTGATAGGTGGCGTAATGCTACAGATAACGGAGCAAACTTACTGAACAGTGTTGCTTACCTAATCCATTTTAGTGAATTTTGTTGCTTTTTGGATAACTTTTACAGCGAGGATTTTGATATTGCGCATTAACAATGAATGTTTTTGTAAAGACCAGTTGAGGACAACTCATGGGTGACATTGACGGCATTCCCATTATAAGATGCAAGGCACTTCCGTCTGTGCAAACAAAATCGGCTGAGTACGGGAATGTCACAATCGTACTCAAGTATCACTGTTTTAGAGTGACTGCAAAGTTGAAGGTTCTTTTGCGTTGATAGTAATCTGCCATTGTCTTCCTGGATAGTTAACCAGAGGGTTTATGTGGGCAATTTATATACACAAGACCAAAAACGCTATTTCTAGTATCCTTGATGTCTGTGCACTTTAGTCTTCGATTCTGAGATTATGCCGTATATGGTACTTTGTACTGGCCCGCATGCAGCCAACAACGTTGCTCATCGCATTCACACATATATCTTTCTCACAGAACTGTTCCTTTTTAAAGAATGGGGACGTGACTGAGTTTATATGTGCGTCTGCCTTAGTAGAGAGACAATATGGGCAAAGGTTGGTGGTTCAAGCCCCAGTCGTTCCGTATAATATATATAGGACTTTGAAATAGTTATGGACGAACCAGCTGTCACACAAACTGTAGTTGGGACAAACACTTTGTAATGATTTATTTGAAGCTGTAAGATAACGTAGGTATGTTTTTGTGGCCAAACTAACGAGCTGTATTTTTTTCCTCTAAGGTGGAAACTCTACAAGCGATCTGGGTACGTAAGATAAATTGGTGCTGTTTTGGTGTTCATTTAATGCAATCGTCCACAAGCTAGCACACAGTTACCTTCTATGAGTGTACACTGTAAGTGTGTTGTATCATGCCGCACTTTCCTTATATAACTAGACGCCCTAATGAATTTTTCTTGATATGTGCAACACGGTGCTGCATAAAGCAAAATCAGTGTTTTCAAGCATTTCTATGCAGCTGGCCTGCGGTTCCCGTAAAGTAGCAACAAAATGTTCTCTGAACTGGATTTTATTTAGATATAGACACTTGTATGCAATTGTCTATTGACACTACTTCTAGCAGTCCGATAAATCAAGCCAGCTTAATATGTGTGGTGAATAACGTTGCATTGAACTATCTATTTTGTTCACCTAAATGACACAATTGTTTTATTTTTCAAATCGTGTGTAACCAACTTTACTTCCCGTAGCTTTTGTATAATACTTTGCTTGTCATTATATGTCTACGCACCACCCGTTTAGAAGAATTGCACCAGACCACGAAGGCTAGGAATTTTAAGTTTGGTGATTTTAGTTGTTAATGTGAATATGACATGATTTGTGTTTTGTGGATGTGCTGATTGGTGCTATGGCGTAGTTTTATGGTGTCAAATCTTGTTCAAAGCTAAAGGCCCAAACAATGCATCTTGTTTGGAATATTTACTATGCGGTCAGAAACAACAAATTGATAGCTGGAATGGAAATGAATTCCATTTACAACCAATAAATGTGTTTTTGGTTAAGAAATTGTATAGGCCTTTAGTTTTTTATTGTTTCGTCTTTTGTTTGAAGTGATGGCAAGTATGGAACTGGAGTTACGACTTTGATGTGCTCTTTGGTTTTATCTCATAATTGAGCCCATAGTTGAATTTAGTACCTGATAATATATTGCCTTTTTTTTAATTGACGTAGACAGTTTCAACTTGGAATTCTACTGGCATTGATACAACAACCGTATTGGTATATATTTTATGTTCAAATTTGTAGGCGGAACAAAATATACCCAGGGAAGATGTAAGTAGTTGATCCATTTTTTTTCCTTTAAGTTTCAGTTGTAGAAGGTCAGGCAATTTTCTTTGTGTTACGTTTAATTTTTCCAGTGCCAATCTCGAAAAAGGTTGTCCTCATATGGGACATAAAACAATTCCTCATAAAAATACTCCTTTACACGTTTCACTCAAATACCCATATACCCGTCCTTGGAGATTTAAAAAGAATAACCCAGGTCATTAACTTTCTTTGGTGCATTTTCCAGTTAAAAGGGGGAGTTGGCCCAACATTTGCCAATGCTGGGCCATACATGCCAACGTTGTGTCAATGTTGGGCCGACCTTTAATGCTAGCCGGGTTGCCATAAAAAAGCTGATGACATAGTCCAAACATGCCTAACAGAATTAATTCAGATTCGTATCCTTGCGCCGTTGTGCGTGTACATGTATGTATCTACCACAACAATGGCCTCTCAAACATTACAGTGTGCACACACTTGTAAATCTGTATAAGTAAGTGCCCAGCAACAACACATAAGTGTAAATACAATTCCGTTTGTTCTGATACACAGAACAATAAATTCAGAAACTCTATGGCTACTTTCATAATTGGAGCGGATTTTAAGATAGTTCGTTCGGTATCATATAGAGTGTTTAACTGAAATACCTGTGTTTACATCTTGCATGTCTTAGAACCTTACACAGTGTAAAAACTGAATACAAAAAAGTTAAAGAATTTCGTTGTAATATTAACTGTACCAAAACACATCTCTAACAGATAATTTGTGAAAAAGCTACATTAGCCTGAAAGATAATAACAGGTCACGCACAGAGGACATTATTTTATGAATACAAATAGTGCTCCTTTTGGTATCCAGAAGTACCCTGGAAATGATATAAATTCGTATCATATACATAAAAGTGAATAATAGACTGAAAAAAATGTTAGTTTCAGTGATCTGCCTTTTTTCTACTTTTTTCATATCCATGCCAGTCGACATCCTGACAAATGAGTTAGAGTTTTAATCCTTATAGCGTCCGGTGTGCCCATAATTAAGGTCTTCACAGTTTTGGGTTTCTGCTGGTTTAAATGCAGTCCGAGCATAAAAATAGTGTGCTAAACGTCCTTCCCGTGAAGTAAAAATGCATAGAGCCTTCCTGCTCTTCAGCACCCAGGCTTCCATTTGTGCACTCAAAAGAATGACAATTCTGAATGACTCTCTAATCGGTCTTCTGCTGGCAAATATAAGACCAAGTTTCAGAGCCTGGAATACTTAGAGCTGTCTTTCTGATCATTTGCAATCAATTTGACAACAATACTCTCCATATATGATAATTTGTTTTTATTTATATTTTATAGGTGAATATCTTATTCAGCAAAATGACACCACAAACCAGCGGTCTACGTTATTATGGAGAGGACTTTATCCAAACAAGATACGATATGAAAAATGACGGGACCATTTCAGTTTATTTGGTTGATTTGGGCTTAGGAACTCTACCACAAACTTTGCTAGATACGTGTAAATGTGACCAAGTAAATTACTTGGACATATCATACAATTATTTCAATGACATATTACCTGTGGTTGAAATATTCAAAGGTGTTTCAGTCTTGAAGATATCGGGCAACACATTTCAGGAATCAAGACATTTGAATGGAATATCGCAATTAATAGCTCTTAGGTCGTTGGAGGCTTTTAGTTGTCAGTTTACAAAGGCAGACGAGCTCTGCTGTCTTAGATGCTTAGAGACATGTAATATGGCAGATAATAAACTTGAAACTATCCCACAACAAATAAATCATAATGAAAATTTGACAAGTTTGAATTTGGCATGGAATAAGATCCTGTACATACCAAAGGAAATTTGCAGCCTCGGAAAGTTAGTTGAATTAAATTTGAAGAACAATAAGATTCAGAGTATACCATCCGAAATTGGAAACCTCCGAGGCTTGAGGAAATTTAACGTGGGACACAATGCTATCAAGGAAATTCCTGAACAAGTTGGTTATTTGTCATATCTACGTGAGTTAAACTTAGAGCACAATAACATTAAGGAACTCCCTACTGATCTGTGTCTACTTGAAAACTTAGTGGAGCTTCATCTCCAAAATAATCCACTGAACATACCAGACGAGATTCTTGACCAAGGTACACAAAAAGTACTCGATTATTTACAAGCAGCACGGGATTCAGGCATTATTATAAATTCTATTTATCAAGTACCTTTGCTTGGAGATACAGGTGCTGGAAAATCCAGTTTTGTTAATACTCTAATTGCAAATGAGACAAGCCTGACCCATGAAGAAGACAGAACCTATTTGGTAGAACGAAAAACTTGGATTGCTAAATCTCCGAACAACCCGAACAGCACAATAGAAATACGATTTACAGATTTTGGCGGCCATGAATGTTACAGATATATTTATGGCCTGTTCCTGACGAGGCGGTCATCACCAGTTATTATGGCGAGAAGTGACCACTACGCCACAGAATCTCATGATTCTTCCGTGTCAGCTTTCATGGAAACTATTACAGAATCATTACCAAAAACCTCAGTCCACTTTGTTGTGTCTCAAATTGACCGCGTTTCTCCAGCTGAAGTAGAAACTTATAAAGAGCTCATGACCAAAAATGTAAGGGAGCACGAAATAAACGTCTGTAAGGAAATTGACATCAACCTGAAACGTCTTAACGATCAAGCGATGAAAGTGAAAGATATTGATGTGAAAAACGAAATAAAAGACGAAATAACAAAGCTGAAAAGCCTAAAGACAAAAAGGCCATACTTGCCAGAAGAGTCTAAAGCAATAAGTGCGGCAACACTTGAAGGAATTGATGATGTGGGAAATGAAATCTTACGGATTCTTGAACTCACTGACAGATTTCCTGCGGAGAAAATCCCATTGTCCTGGCACGACTTAGGTAAGCTTATAAGTCAAGAAAAGGGTAACTCCGGTGATAACTGGTATCTCACATGGGAGACTGTGATAACTCTTGGACAGGTAACTAATTTGGTCAAGAAACACATAGGTGCTGAAGTAGGTCATAGTGGTACAGAATTTCAAAATGAAAAACGTAGTACAATGACTGAATATGACACAGAAGACACCATGGTGCTAAATGAGGAAAATCTTGCCAAGTTGGTCCAAAAGGCCAAGGACCCTGAGCAAAACGCGACTAAGAACTGTACAAAAACTAGCAATAAAAATGCAGTTAATGATAAAACTGCTAATTCGACATCAATGAACACAGGGGTAGTTCAGGAACTGGAGAACAAAAGAGTGGATAAAGCCAACAATGATGCAAGTTTATATCAGCAAATGGACACACAAGAAGCAATAAGCGTGGAAGACACTGGGGATGTAGACGTTGGCAATGCCCAGCCTGGGCTAATAGAGCAGTCTCAATCTGCAACCCACAGGGATACAGAAGCAGGTACTAATCAAAGTGATCAAACGCATCATAAACATGATATTTATGCAAACCTTAGATCTGCATTAGATTATCTGCATCGGTGTGGGGATATCCTTTGGTACCAAGAAAATCCTGTGTTGATGGAGTTTGTCTTCCATCAACCACTTAAACTCATTGAAATGATCAGAACTATCATTTCACATGACATTAAGAAAATAACCCATCAGGATGAGCGGTTTTGCCAACTTGATCACGGAGAGTTTGAAGAAATGAAACAGGATCTGGTGAATTGTGGTATAGTGTCCATTAAATTGCTTCATTGCCTATGGAAACATTTGAGATTAAATAGCAAACAATTCAAGGCATTGTTGGAACTTCTTTTTAAATTTGATCTGTGTCTTCCTTTGCATAGATCAGATAATAAAGAGTATGAAAAGGTTATGTTTCCTTGTATGCTGTCACACTCAAAACCGATGGACCTCATGTTTCAAACACAAGGCAGGCAAATTGCTATCAGACTCACATTTTTGTCAAAATGCCCATCAAGTCTCATCCCTGCTTTGGCTGTACGACTGAACAAATATGTTGTGGAACGCCAAGACTGGAAAAATGGAGTTAATGCCAGAGATGAAGAAGGAAACAGTATATTAATTGAACTTTGTAAGTCAGGGTCCAAGAATGAGTATATTCTCATGAACATCCAAGGAACAGATTTACCAAGCATGTGGCATTTGGCTTTGCCGATACAACTTGAAATGAAAAGACTTCTACGCCAATGGCCTGGGGTAGTGTGTACGTTCGGAGTACCTTGTCCAAGGTGTCTGGAGACGAACGAAAGTATGCCATACTGCTTTTCAGCATTGTACCTGTGGCACGTGGCTCCGAATCACCCATTTGAATGTCAATATCCTGGGCATGATCAATTAGATGCATCACAGATCTATCCATCAAGAGAAGGTAAAAGTACAGTAAAATGTTATGTATAACAGTCTGTTTTTTCCTAGGAACAAATCGATTTTCTAGTTAATGAATAATATGAAGTATTGATGTTGAATATACTTGTGGAGTACCAATTAACAATTAATATCTTCCTAACATACCTGAATATCCGAGGAGAATGTTTACATGTTTTGTTATTTATTATGGCACACAAACCCCTTTTTTGGCAATGTAATGGTTCTTGGTAGTGTATTTTTTTTATCTAAAACCTATTACGAAAATTATATCAAATATCTGTTGTGACATTACGGCATTCCATGTCGTGACAATAATTGTTTTTAGTGGCAGTGACCTCTGGTTTTGATCGTAGATTAGTAGAAAAGGAGCTATGTGAAAGTCAGATGTCTATGAGGATACAAATTATCTGGTATATTTTGCTACATCAGGGAGACTAAACATGCATGATAATATATGCATTATGTTTCACAGTATTGGAGGGACTGCCAGCAGAGAAGAGACCGGAAGAGGTCTTAAGGGGTGAGTTGCTTGTATGTGGATAATTCTGCTAAAGATCTATGCAACTTTGTCATTATGGTGTGCTGGGTTAGCTTTGCCATGTGGCTGCCAAAATGAAATGCATAACGCAATCTTTCTGATGATAATGGTGAAAGCTAAAACGTTAATTTAGGCAAAGCCCACACTTAATTGGGAAGATACTATAAATTTATTATGCAAACTGAAGACGACTTTTAAGAAGTGTTTGGCGTGTTTATCACTTTATCTCTGGTGAAAAGAGACATATTTCTCCCATCTGGGATTAAACAGGATTATCGGATAATAGAAATACGTTTGTATTATAAAAATACTGATAGCCTCGACAAGAAGAACATAAAATGAAGATGTCTTATGTAACAGTGCTGCACTTTTCTTGATGTCGGTTAGAACAACGAATTGCGATCTCTCTCTCTCTCCCTCTCTCTCTCTTTTCTCTCTCTCTCTATCTCTCTCTCTATCTATCTTTCTATCTATCTATCTATCTATCCATCCATCCATCCATCCATTCATCTATCTACGTGTACGTGTATATAATATGTGCATATATATTCTTGCAACCTAACGCCATTTATCGGAGCATAATTTGTTCAGTCTTACTAGGGCTACCACAGGAAAAGACCCAAGGCGACCAATTTGCCAATCATCACAATTTGTTTGTGTTGGTGATGGGTTATGGATCAAAGCTGATACACAAGAAATTGAAGGAAGCAATTCAACCTCTAGATTTTGGTAAATGGCTAGAAGAAAACCAGAGAGCCTTACATGATGCAATGAAAAAGTACTCAAAATGGAAATACAGGAAACTGTTTCCAGTATCAGGTGAGGTACCGAAGTGTGAAGACATCGATGTGACTGTCATAGTGACTATGCTTTCTAAAGGAAAGACAAACATCCATGGTCCAATATGTGGGTGGCATAAAACGCCAGATTTTGACGATAACACTACTGGAGCCAATATTGTTCGACTGAAAAACCTCCGTAATGATGACTGCATTGCGCATACTACTACTGCAACTCTAACTGATCAAGAATTTCAGGCAAAATGGGAAGAAGCAAAAAAAGTATTATTAGCCATTGGGGGTGATGAGAAAGAAATACACAAAATCAAATTGGGAGACTATAGCAGCCTGAAACCATACAGTTGAGGGGTGCCTCGTTATATGTCTCTACTGCTCACAATGCGGTTTTATCTCTACCACTTGATTTCATATTCGGCCGACATAGATGAAGCGATGGTCAACTTTTTTTTTTGCCTGTAACACACACACATGCAGAGGGCACTGCTTAAAAGCCGTGTGGGACGTCACGTTTAATATATAAATACATTTTGGCATTTTCCTCGGCACTTTCAAAGTCACCTGAACAACGTTTCATTCCACATTTAGAAATTAAAAAAAAAGTTTGCAAGTAGTAGTTTCTTAGACAAAGTATAAAAGTATATTGTGGTGTAATCATTTTATGTTAGACTAGTAATACCTATGATTTGTAATAATGTGGCATGCTGTAAATTGCATGTCACATTGATCACCTTTGCCTTCTGATGGATAGAAAATGTTCCATTCAATTCTGCCGCCCCGCGCACATGTGCACAAGAATCACTTACGTGTGTATGGCATATCTTCGTGGCCCTAAAAAGTCACGAATATACATCATTATCCATTTTTGCAATATGGGATCCTTGTAACATTAATTAACAGCTAAAGTAAGTCGTAAATTTCCGTGTTCTGCTGACCAGACTCTAACTGAAAACTACATTTTAATTACGCATCAGATGCGTCCTAGCATCTAACAGGTGCAAACTGGGAAAAACTGTCATTTTCAGGTTAGGTGTCATAAGTAATCACAAGGTATTAGCTCAGACGTGTCTGCTCCCTGGTTGGCATTTGAAATAATAAGGATACGCATGCTGGAATGAACAGGCAACTGAGAAAAAAGAACGACAGGTTTGCACCACACAGCGGTGTGGGCCTTCGTTACTCATAATAGATTTTGGAGTATTGCGATAAAATGACACTTGTTACATGATTAGTTCATTTATATGTTCTACTCTAGTTCGACTAGTTATCTATATGCCCTAAAATTAAAATTAATACCGTAATAGGTGTTATTTAGCGATCTGACACAAGTTCACAGTTAACAAACATGACAACTGCTGACACGTAGTATGTGCGATGTTCAGATAATCTGCTAATCATTTTTTTTACTTTTTGACTGTCGTATTCTGCATGAATTATATTCAGTTAAAATCGATACCCACTTGATTGATAAGAATTGAAAATTTATGAGTAATAGATTCAGATTGAACAAATCTTAAAAAGAACAAAGGTGCTTTTGTCTTTCCTGTGAAATGGCAAAATTGCACAAAACACACGTACTGCGAAAAAAAATTCATCTCTCTTTGTGAATATATATATAGAGAGAGAGAGAGACAGAGAGAGAGAGAGAGAGAGAGAGAGAGAGAGAGAGAGAGAGAGAGAGAGAGAGAGAGAGAGAGAGAGAGAGAGAGAGCTGGAAAACCCGTTAACGATTAGATAAATGTACTTAATGTTACAAATGTCACAGGTGGAACTGCGAAGGGCATCTTCGTAACGAAGCAATTCATGAAAACAATAAAATATATTTATGATGATGATGAAGATTATACTCATGTAGAGGGTGATAAAATTACAAAAAGGAACAACAATTTCTATTAACGATTAGAGAAGTCAGACGCTAATTTCAATTTCTCGCCTCGATAATGCATTGGGACCATAGCCCACATAAGTAGAGTAAATAAATAACAAAGGAAAACGTGTTCATTAGAGCACAAATTAATATTCCTCTCAGAGACTCGTCCACAATGGTAATGGACATACAGCAAAACAAAGCAAAAGAAAAATATATGCATTTCCGTCGGGAAGTGGCTCTCTTACAACATTTCGTCCTTGCTGGGTAATGATGAGTTGATGTACACCGACGCCCCGAGTATTTTGTTGTATTCACAATAGTCACGTTACTCAGCATTTGGTACATTTCAAAGCACATGCATCTGCCCATCCATCCATTCATGCATACACATCCATTCACACACGCACATACATATACACATACATACATGCATATATACATACATACATACATACATACATACACACACACATACATACATACATTCATACATACATACATACATACATACATACATACATACATACATACATGCATACATACATACATGCAAGTGTTCGCCGTTCCTTGTATGAAGTCCTCTGCTCAGGCATATCGTCAAATATTCAATGTTAAATTTATTTCAGCATATTTTCAAATGTATTTAAGCATACCACCACATGCCTCTACGTATCAAAATGCACTAAGTGATAATTTGTTGATCGAAAAAATTGAATTAAAGTTCTTGTGAAATTCGGTTTATTCATATCATTAAATCGCTAAAGGAAACAGATACTACCCCCCCCCCCCCCAATAGGAGGAAATAAGTTTTGTCTCCAATTTTCATTTTTCTTATCTGTATAGGTTGCAAACCTGCAACGTTAATTTTAAAGCTTGTTAAGTATCGGCAGTTATAGACACTTAGATACAAAATAGGTTTCAATCTAACATTTTGATGGAATAGTGTCGCATCGCCATCTGGTGTATAATCGTTCAAAATCTGAGATGCTAAACGGGGCTGACTGACACATTTTGCAATTTGTTTAGCAACAGCTACGAGTGATTGGAAAGCATTTATTGCTGTCACTCCTAATACAATGTGTTCGTTGTAGAATGTTATCGCTAGTATTGTTAATATGCCATTGGTAATGTTTAAGTAAACTATCACAGCTGTGAGAAATGCTGATATATCCATACTGCATACTGTAACGGATGACCTAAGCCAGGCAGAGTAATAAAAAGTCAAGTAATTACACAATGTCTTCACGCAACAATATGTAAATTCGATACGCAAGGCTTTGCTGCGCGTTGTAACTGGAGATACCTCTGTGGCCGACGAAATACAAAAAAGTCAATGCAAGGGAAAAGTCAATAAACACCTACACCTTGGTCATAAATCATTACAGTTAAGCCAACCTACGTACTCAGCACCTGGGTTGTGTCAGTTCACACTGCAGCCAAATGGCCATGAGGTGGCTGCATTTTTGTCGCGCAATATGCCAAATGGCCATGAGGTGGTTGCATTTTTGTCGCGCAACATCACTATAACGCTTGTCTTGGGGGTGATGAATAATGCATCTGGACAAAATCTAACGATTGAGAATAATAGTGAATCTATTGCGAGGTGTGACTCACTATGTGTGCAGACATATACAACCATATGGAAAATGTAAAAGGTAGAAAGACTACTATTTAAAAATGTTCGCTGATAACACTTTGGCATCTACTTCTACCTTAACGTACTTGCACCAAAGTTCGAAACACGTCATATTTATTACCATACATATTTGCAAAAAGAGGAAAAGAGGGTTAATAAAAATATATACTTATAAATGTAGTTTCAAGAACAAAAATTTGAAACAGTACATATAAGATAACGCATGTGTGATGATTGAATGTTAAATTGCTTTAAGATGTAGCTCTTAAGTTTTACTTTTATAATACAAATGGCCTCCGCTGTCATTGCTTCAATAGTATTCCACTTAGCGATCACTGCTGTCGGGAGACTGGCATTCAAATTCTACAGGCTAAAGATGAACTTATGTATTTTCAGTTTCCGGATTTACTGACAATTGCTCTGTTGAATATTTTGTTTTCATTTTAAGCAATCATAATGCCAATGAATGCATGTATTGTGGAAAGGCCGTTTCCAATTGTAAAAGTAAATAAAAGGATCTTTCCGTCGACATATCTCATGTGGATGCATAGGTAACATACACAGGTTCATACGGGAACACTAAAATATATTCCACATATTAAAACTAGGTCACTTGATCTGAAAGCTTGGTGACAATGATATACACATGTACTGTTATCTCTGGGCCGTAACTCATTTGATGAACCCTGTCTCATGGAATCCCCAAATGGGTCAAAAATGGCTAAAGATAAATGACGTATAGCAAACCTATTTCGACAACGTATGTGCCTGACAGTGACATTCCTAAACCATTCATTCACCTTTCTATCCTTCGTTTCTGTGTCTGGAAACCTTTCACTTGAACTACATGTGTAGGCCTAATATGCAATTATTTAGTAAAACTAGGTCCTTTTATCAGGCCTGCATGCCGGTATGATAAAACTACATCACCATTGGTCAGCCGAGCCCAGATTGTTCAACCCTGTTGTTTATATTGTTAAGATTTGCTGCTCTAGTTTTCTGTGCCTATAGTTCTTAGTTCGCCTCACAACCCCCTAAGTGATCGCGAATCAAAATTGGCGGTTCGGAGGAAGTCTGCGTTGGTAATATCTTATATTGGTGTTTTCAGGTTATATAGAGAACAACTGTAAGATGCTAACACCTGTATGGTCCAGTACATGCAGTAACTTATAATATCAATATTAATTATCCGATAATATTAATGGTGAAAATTATTTTTTTGCGGTGTGAAGCGGCTTATCAATGTGAAAAAGTACAATGAGTTGCATACATGCAAGATAAAAACAAAACAAAAACAAAAAAAGAAGAAGAACAGAGCATGCAGGAATAACATGACTTTGTGCCCTGGCCTCTGTGCACTTGAAGACAATTCAGAGTCTGCAAATGTATGAAAATCTACACTTACCACTAAAAACCCGTAATTTAAGTTGTCAATATGAGATATGACTGTAATGGGACAAATGATTAAGAAAAATCCAAGCAGTGGTTGTAACAGCCATGACTATTATGAATTCACAATTATTATCCCAGCGACGTAAGAAGCGAATAGTAGATATTGAAGGAGACCTATTTCTAAAACGAATATGCCTCAGGGAAGCTTGCCGCTGCGGATGTCAAACCAATTAAATTCAAATTAAAATTTCAAGATAAAACCTGGAGGAGGTGAAGATCTTAAAGGCAATAAATTGACATGAACACTGAATGCAGTGGTAAATGTAACCTTGGTGCAGCTGAAAAGCTCGTTGGAGTCAAAGCTTGTCCTAGGTTACAGTATCCTTTAAGCACCATGTACATATATTTCTATGCAAAAATAAACTAGAATTCGTTTTCCTATAAAACCTACAAGTGTTTGCCAATTTCTATACCTCAATTGTATTTTTTCACCTATAGTTTCCTGTTGGACCTCTGGTATAATTTCAATAATTTTTTTAAAGATGCATGTTTATGAATGAAGGTTTTTATGACACAGGATGGCATTTGCTGTTATCTTTGGGTGTATCAAATACAATCTTGCAGACTCCAGCCGACTTGTAGTCCCAGCCTGCAATACCACTAAACATGGTCTGCGTTCCATTTCGTATTAGGGGGCCAAACTATGGAAAAGTCTCCCGCTGACATAAATAGATCACTGACCTTAATATATTAAAAAAAGCAACACAAAAATGGAATGTACCGAAGGGCAATTGTGATCATGTAAATATCACACCCAAAAATACATTGCAAGAACATACTGTATTCACTTCACAGATATTCACCAGAGCATACGTTGTCTTTTTCATACAGGCATTCTGCTTTTAACTTTCATATATATATATATATATATATGATAGTTAAAAGCAGAATGCCTGTATGAAATATATATATATATATATATATATATATATATATATATATATATATATATATATTTATATATATATATTTATACACGTTATATCCTTTCATTGCTTCATTTTATTTAAAGACTGTGTCTATTTATGTCGGTGACAAAAGCTAACTACAGCTCATGTTTTATGTTGTAAAACGAACTCTAAATAAAAATTATCCATCTTAAATATGTCATTTAGGGTGGAGTAGTTGGATCTGCTGTTTTAAACAAATGAACACGTCTTTGTCTTTGAAGCTCTTTGGATGAAGTGGTTTGGGGTCCATATTGACGAGTTTCATTCGGCTACTCATCTGCTTGGGACGTCTGCATTGTCCCTCCTATTTTCATTCGGGCATGCGTGATGTAACCAGCAGAATAACTTGACTGAATGTTTAAGAAGGCAGATTACCATAAAAGTGAGCGCAAGCGAGCTCTCGTTGTTACGTGCGTATAGGATCTGTGTTTCTATCATGATGGAGTGTCTAGTGATGATTACAAATCACGGTCTACCTCTCGCGGCTAACCAATGAACGAAATTTTCCCTGTGTGGAGCGCCATTTTGTATAACGCAATTTCTTATGTATCCCGTGAAATGTCCACAGTTTTATTCAAACGAAGGTCTCAAACTTAGCGGGCATTACGGAAATTATGTCAGTAATACATGTCTACTCAGGAAACGTCAATAAAGTGTAAAATAAATCAAAACAATTCACGACCTCGCATCGTTGAAACCTCGCTGAAACGTTGTCGTTGGTCTGGCAAACACGCTGCAGGGGCTGCAAATGTGGTTCCGCGGGCTAGAAAAGGTTTACAGGTGTAAGGGTAACCTATAAACATATTAAACTATATAACATTTGTTGCTTATGTTGAATCTTACCTTATTTAATGTCATCAGACAGTGCAGTCACCAGGGCGCTTCTGAAGGCCTTTCATATCGCAACTCGCATTATATTCCTTTGCGGCCCCAAAACGGCATGTTGCCAGCTCAGACTTGGTGTTGGTGGATCGTCCATCCACACTCACCGCTACGCACGGTTCCAAAGTTGTTTACAAATGCTGAGTTCACTGCATATAAGAAGCCCAAAGTTAGTATACCACAAGGGCAAACAGTAACCTCTGTACTCTGTGTGTGTTTTCTTTATAAATTACTTTGTTAGAAGTTCAGAGGAACCTAGGCCTAGGACGTGTCCCTGCCCGGAAAGCTGTAGGAACGAGCGCCCGGCCAGGCTGGGTGTTCCCGGCAAATTTCGTCACACAGACCGCAGACAGCACAGAGGGCCACAAGACGAGGGGGGAGGGGGTTGTGATCACAATTCACAGAAAATTTAAATGTACTTTCACGGTTAAATCCAAATGATAAAATACAATTACGTGAATAAATAATTATAATCAAGAATCATTTTAAATAATGTTTTATTTCACAGTGAGTACACGAGAAATAAAAATAGAATACCGAATCACGCAAATACTTATAATCAGATAATTACGTATGAGGCCTAAGTAATCTTCGGTTTCACAGTTCACGAGAAATAAATATAGACGATAACGTATCACGCAGATACGCATTGGAGCCCCCCAATACACGTAAAAAAGTGTTGCTGATTTACGGAAGTGAGGAGGTGCTTTTAATACTAATAGTCCGGATTCATTGATAATTAACACAAAAAATGGTGTATCTCTCGAAAGGCGTCTTTATTTTCAAGGGGTGTATGGGGTCTTCATTTTGATTTTAAGGAAAACGAACTCGATGCTTAAACTTTTTAAGTTTCGATTTACCAAGTGATGCCTACAAATGACATTCACGATCATTATATTCCAGTCAAACGCTTGCAGCAATTAATTGTGATGGCACTTTTACACGTTTCGTGAAATATAAGAAGTGGGTGTTTATACCTTCCACAGTAGGCCTATACCTCTTTTTAAATATTGCGATTAGTACCACATATGCCAATGCCATACATGCGATTGTAGAAATCAGGTCACAGCTCAGTTCAAGCAGACGATATTCACAGTCACACTGCAGTCACTTCCTCAGCGTGTTAGTGCCTTCCTTCTTAGCGTGAAAGATGTCGACTCGTACCTTCCTTTCCAGCATAAAAGTTGTTTCAGGCTGTTACCAGTGTGGAAGGTTGCGGACTGAAATTCACAGCCAAGTAGGGCATAGTGTGCTTGTCTCAATTAAATGCTGTGGAAGAAGGGAAGGGGGAGGGGGGTAGTTACTGAAAACTTAACATTCTGTGGTAATTTTTTCCAACTTTTGCCTAACTGAAAATGTCCAACTAGTACTCCCCAAGCAATTTTTCACACACTGTGTTGAATTACAGTTAAGAAGCTGTTACAGCAGTGTAGGCCTACATAAATTAGAAGTCAATGATTTTGTGCCATGTACTCATTTCATGATTAAAAGTGAAAAACAAATATCACTTATGTGTCACTTACTATTATCACCCATATCCCAGAACTAAAACAACCATATCCATTATTTCCTCTTTCACATTTTATATTTTCCACAACTTTATTAAATTTGCGAAGGCCATTTTCTTACAATTTGTGATTCTTCAAATAATTAAAGAACGTAATTTATTCCAAGACTAATTTACAAATAAAATCTGGCAACTTTCACTATATTTAAATTTACTTTATTTTCTATGAATTGATTCCTGTACAGCTTTGATATTTTTACCATGGGTGAGTGCACATGTTTCAGCCAGAAATAACAGTCATGCAGGTAGTTCTTGTTATACAGTTTGACTACTGTACCGGTCACTGCTGGTAAGGAAAATATGACCAGAGGCATATATTTTCACCATCCAGGACGAAAGAAGATACAGTTATTTTCCATGTTGCAGATGATGTAAACTATTTTTAGGGCAGCTGGTACTTTCTTTTTCCAAATGGAAGCATTACATTCACTACTTCGTTTCAAAACTAGTTAATTCATGAGGGGCCACATAGATATCTTCTCTGCATACTCCTGGACAATTTTGATCATCACTTGCAACACATCTTGCAAAATTACCAGTTGGGGATGAGATGTAAAAACATGTCATTGCAACATCATTATGTCCAGTGTATGTGTTTTGTCAAAATGGTTGAACTTTCAATGGGAAAAATGCACACTGCAAAGAACATCCACTATCCACAAGTATCACATGTTTCCATTGCAAACACTGGGGTTCATTATCATGCTGTGTTACCGACAGCTAGCAAGTGTGTATGTGCTACTTTGCCACCTGAACGCTTGGGTGAGCAAGAGTCATCTGAAATTGAGAATGAAACAATAATCAGCGGCGATGGTGACAATGATGGTCATGGTGGTGATAATGTGGATGACGATGCTGACAAACATCATGGTGAAGGTCATGGTGATGATGGTGACAATCCCCATCATATCACTCTCTATTAAAAACGCACAACACCTGAATCTACAAATTACTGGCAGCCAGCTGCAAAACGCCAGATCACTCAACATGTTATCAATGTATGGCCATAATTTTACGCCACTTGTTTATATTTATTACCCCAGGTTTATTACCATTACTTTTAAACATTCATAGTAAAATGGAAACTACCATTTACATGCTAAGTCACCATTATATTGTATATACACACACATATATATGTATGTATATATATATATATATATATATATATATATATATATTATTTATATACCATTATATTGTATATACACACACACACATATATATATATATATATATATATATATATATATATATATATATATATATATATATATATATATCAAAAGGAGTGGAGTTGCGCTCGCTTTTTACAGGTCTAGCCGTTTTCATATCAGATGTGACCTCAAACGGCATATGCCCAAGGGTTGCCCAGCAGGAATGCCTTATCAGTCTCTTTCTAACGCGGAAAAGGTCATGGTTTAGGGGTCAAAATAACTTACTGTCCGCATATATTCTGTACTCTGATTCTATTTTACTCTTTCAGAATAACTGTTGCTTAAAACATATTTCATTTTAAAAACAGTGATTTTAAAACAGGTACCATGCCTATATGAATTCCTCGTCATGGGTTCTCTATTGGAATCTAAATCACCAAGATGATCCCTCTCAATAAAAAGCCTATATTTGGACAGTGAATCTAACGTTTATCCCCTTTACAACATAGGGTCACAACCGCTTAATGATGGATTAATCTCATGAAAAGTACTGCTGATGTTCATGTAATACTACCTCCCCCAACTCCCAACTCCTCATTGTTGAATTTGTATATATATATATATATATATATATATATATATATATATATATATATATATATATATATATATATATATATATATATATATATGTTTGTTCTTCGAATTCCAAAAAACTGTCACAACACCAGGAAATTCTATTGTATGAGTGCTTTGAGCACAAGGTACAACAAGTCTGCTACTGTTAAAATAATTCCATTATGACTTACGTTTAGGTTTGCACTTAGTGGAAGAGATCTTCTGAAAAAGGCTATGCTAATTGCATCACAGCACTTAATTATTATGCATTTATTAGTCCTGTCACAAGCTTATTTACCGAATTGCAAATTCATTATTCCAGCCATAATTAAATCAAAACAATGCTTGCATTGCAGTTGGTTGTCTGTATTTGTACCTGATTGTACATGCATGTAAGGTGAAAACCATGGAAAACAATCTTTTCTAAATCCAATGATTCTATGCTTTTCATTAACGTCAGCTGCATTATCCGTAATTTTCTGCCTAAGAATTATTCTTTCCAAATGACAACAATTCAGAGTCCATTATGAAAGTTTGTTTGCGAAAGCTAGGCTTGTTTTTTTATCAAAATTTAGCGGTGACCATTGAATAATTTCGAGCCGACGAAATTTAGAAATGTAAGATAGAATTCATGAACAACTCCAGAGCCAGCAAATATTTGTCATTCCATCTCTTAGGAGATGCATGGCTCAGACTTTCCATTTACTTTTGTTTGATCGTTTTGCCAGAAACGTTGATTCAGTATTGTGTTAAGAATTATTTAATTGGCATTTGGACTACGAAATTTATGACTTAACACACAGAAATATAAATTGTATTTACTACATAATATGAAATGAGGAAATATCAATGTGACTTATGAAACAAAATGTATAGTCACTAAATACTAATAGTTTAAAACCGTTAATTTTCGTCATCTCCCAGGCCATTTTTTTCAAGGAGCCGCTGCTCAGAGAGAGATGTACGGGTAAAAGGCTCCGAAACATGTTGAGTAGTTACCCGCTGAAGACCCTTTAATTTATTTGGGCTGATACAGCCTATGTCAAAATTTTACAGAGGAACGTGTGCAATATAGACAATAGTACTTCCATATATATACAGGTTAGACAGGGACAGGTTAGCTTATGGAGAGTAAAGAGTTCGAACTGCGGAATAGGATATTGACTACTAGGAAGTGGTTCTGGGCAAAAAGACACAAATACAATATTTGGATATTTTCTCCACGCTTGTCTGACACCACAACAAAATGTTCTGGTTTAATTTATGTCACACTATTGTGACTCTAAGCCATAATATTTTGAGCGTTGCGTGTTAAGTCCATGTTGAAGTTTGTTTTTGATATCTGGCATAAAGTGGACGATCGGTCTTTATACCACTACCTGATTTTAAATGAGTACCTATCCAAACATGCTACTGTCACCATGTCACTCCTATTTAGAATGTATCTAAAACCGTCCAAAATGATTGTATAAACTAGGTCACATATTTATTTTTGTCCTTTTATTTGGAGGTGGCCCTCACGTCCCGCAGACTGCTGGTTTGAAGAACAACATGATGTTATAATCTATCAAACCTGGGCCATTTTGCCAACTGACGGCCATTCGGGTAATTTTGCGGGCTGCAGAGTACCCTGTTCACAGAGCATTTAGATGATTACGGAACATTGATGTACATGGAAATTGAAACATATAATGACTGATAACCTTAGATTGAACTTAATAGTATTAGTTGTCCCAAGGTTTACATTTAAAAGGGCACATGTCAGTTCTTCAGAATTATATCTTAGGGATGTAATTGACACCTTGTACAATTACACAGATGTAAGTCAAAAACATCACTATCCTCCCATGAATTTGAAAGATGTTTGTAATCCCTTGCACCAAGCAGGATGTCTGAAACCCTTCATATTTGCTACGGTCCGTGTATATATGGAGTGCTTGTAAATGTTATCTTAACAGATGAATGTATAACGTCAGAAAGCATACGAAAATGGTGGTTTTGCTTGGATAATGGGTAATTTTATAACAAAATTGTTGAAACACAACATCAATATCATTTTTCCCCCGCTTAAATGGACTTTACAACCTGCTCTTGTGTTGCATAATTTGCTGGCACCAAAGGTTATTTTGCTGGTGTGTATATTAAGCTTGGTTCTGGGGGAATGGTTTGTTTTGCGCAGAGGAAATACAATGCCAGGTTGCCACGTCACCAGTTATCTAGTTCAAACACTGATGAAAGTCTTTCGCTTGTTTACAAGCATTTGCAACTATAATTCTTGGTGTGGCCACCACAGTTGATTTTTTTTTGCGGGGGCGGGGGTGGGGGTGGGGGTGGGGGTAAGAAGGCTTCATGAGAGCTTACATACTGCATTTCGTTTTCTGGTAACTACAATTGCCAACCGTTAAAATGCTAATGAGGGTTGTAGTCGTTTTCTCATTATAGTTAAACATAGAATGTTTAAAAGATTCAAATTCCTCATGAAGATACCTTTCATTCAAATACCAGCAAGCCTAGTCTAAAGCAAAAAGTAGTCTTTTTCAACAGCTTTCCTCGGGACACTTTGCGCGCAATGCGCGAAAAATGTTCCAGGGAAAGCTGTTGACTCAATCTTAAATCAGCCCTTTGAAGGTTAACATTGTCCTTGTAATTTAAACCAGGATGACTCTGCAATTAATGTACAATTGACTCCTTCTCTGACGTCATCGTGTTATCATGTTAAGCAGTATTCTGTTACAGTGTGTAGCAGACGTTAGCAACGTGGACAATAACAATAATACTGTTTTATGCTGGTTAAACCGAATCTTTTGAATTATCCAAAGGCGAATATATATGTATTTGTTATATACATATTGAATACGCACATGTAAAGCATTGAAACTGTTGGAGAATGATACACATTTAATTAACCGAATATTACCTTCAAAATTATAAGATGCACTTTACATGCTATATATTGAAGTCAATGACAGAGCTAAGGATACGTCATGCTTGATGTGACGATTTCTGTAATATATGCCATATGTATTTGATGCATACTGAATAAACATAACACCACTTGCGTTGTCAGCCTTGGTCACCATATGGCGATGATCCAACCTGCATGACCCCCTCGTCCGCCTGCCGTAGTACGGTCGAAACTCAGGTCCAACTGGTGACTACACCTGTCGACTTCGGTTGTTATATTTTTATATACAATTAGGTATGTTTTAACTGGTATTTATTGTTTTCACGCAAAACCAAATTAAAAAAAAAAACAACAACAACTTAAAAACATAAAAAAAGAAAGAACAAGCAGTTATGAAATTATATTGTGACCACGGAATGTTGCAGGCGGGCATATAATATGACTACACAAAGTCCATACACACACAATGACGATTTCTTCAGAAATAATAGCATTAATTTCACGTTGACCTGATTGTTCCGACGACACTTCATTAATTACGAAGTGAAAGAGAAGCATACAGGCACATCTGCAACATTATAATTTCAATATGCGTGGAAAATAGTGAAATTATTGTTGTTAACTTAGAATTATTGTTATGAGCACAGAAGTATTAATATAAACGCAAAATCATAGTTTTAAACATAGAAAAAGGCATATGGCTTTCGGGAAAACAATTCAAGGAACGCTTAACGTTATTTCACATAATCAATTCCTGGAACGCTCTGCCATTAACATTTTCAACGAATGGAGTAGGTGCAATGGAAAGCACAAAAGCAGCAAAAACATTCCTTAATTTAATGGCTAAAAATCCATGGTTACACGGTACCTCTTTCTCCGGCGACCAATCGTAAACAGATACAGTTACCGATTTGTTACCCAAAATTCCAGAGACAAACCAACAACAGGTACTATGTGGCGTAAACAACAAAGCATACAACGAAAAAAGTCGCGTCCTTCGATAACTTGCAAAACTTTGCTGTTCAGAATGTTATATTGGGTCAAGGCTCACTCTGGATTAAATTCCCGTTACCCGCAGAGTTTTACACCATAAAGAGAATGGTCCAAATTTCTTTATTATTGTTTTATATATATATATATATATATATATATATATATATATATATATATATATATATATATATATATATATATATATATATGTATATATATATATATATATATATATTATATATAATATATATACATATACATGTATGTATATATATATATGTATATATATACATACATACATATATATATATATATATATATATATATATATATATATATATATATATATATATATATATATATATATATGTGTTTGTGTGTACGAGCTCTCTTTTTCCCGTAGGCTAAGCTAACTTGCCAACTTGAACCCATTCGTGCTGAAGGTGAGGTAAAGCGACTAAAAATTAGTACAAATTAATAAAATCCGAAACAGAAAATGACTAAATGCGTTCATTATATGAGAGCACAGATGTTCAGTTCATTGGCAACCCAAGACAAAATAACAGCAATAAAACGCTTTTAAACTTTCTCCTATTCCGATAGGCCTCTTTTCAGATGCTGTGAGTGTAAAAACTGCGCTTATAATACAATTGAAAACATAATCATAAGTTGTATTCCCTCCCTTTTATGTATTTTGGTGTATGGAATTTGGTTTTTGTTGGAACGTTATACAAATTTGAGAGAACGTGCTGCCAAACTTGGAAATGAAGCCAAAAAAACTAAAACTTCGGTCAGTTTATAGACAAAAAAACCGTAATTTTCTCAAATCGTGAAAAAAGTACTATGATGGTCGCTTATTTAGTAGGCTATAAATCTGCTGACGTATGTGATTAAGTAAAGCTCCAATGGATCATCGGAAATAGGTGAGACGATTTGAAATTATTTTGGTAGCTAATTAAAGTCGCCCAATTTATGTGGTGTGCAATTATGTGCACTTTTTTGTTCAGGAGCTGGAAGGAGACCCTTGAAATAGCAGGAATACGGAGTTAGTTAAAGCATGCCGTTCTGTCTATGCATCTGCTCCTTATATGTACATATACACTGACGCAATAAACCTATATCATTATACCCGTTTATCTGTCAGAACCGTTTACTTGTCAAGTGCCATCAGTGTCGGGCTGACCTCGCTGGCTCTCCGCATGATAATTATAATTCGGTGTGTCACGTATCTACACATGATGAATCTGAAGGTGACCATCTGAAGACAAACCCTCTTATAGTGCCTCTTTAAGGTGCCCGTCTCAAGACAACCCCTCTTATAGTTCCAATTTAAGGTGACCATCTGAAGACAACCCCTCTTAAAGTGCCACTTTTTGGGCAGCATTTTGGGTGCCCTAAAAGGGGGAATCACTATAAGAGAACCTATGTGGCCGTAACCGATCACCATAAAAAACAAACAAACAAAAAAAAAAAAAAAAAAGAAGTGAAACAAATACTGTCTTATAAAATTATAAAACATGATGCGAAACAAACACTTTCTCATAAAGACATAAAGTGACGAAATAAAAAGGTAGAAGGGAAAAAAATAAAAAGGAGTGAAATCCGAAACAGCCATAGTTTTTTGGGACCATGAAGAGACCCGTTGCTCAGACTGCTCACTTATGCTGCTGGAGTCACATTGGCCTTGTAAGCCCACCTGGACGGCAACGGGTTCGCGCTGATACGTGATGGCCCTCTGTAGTATCACTTTATTCTCGCCGGGAAAGTGCAGGGCAAATTCAGGCCACTATCATCATTACCCCCGCTGTGAGTCAAGTCTCTTGCCTTACCGTGTCCAATCAAGTGGGCTACACGTACGTAGCCTCCTTGGTTCAATGAACTAAATTAAATGCAGCATGTCCTGTTCCACACTCTGACTGGCAGATGGGTTCCGTTTGGGACGTCAGCAGATGTTTCGCACCTGAGACCAAGATCTCGGGGAAAGCCTTCGCTTATGGCTTGCCTAGTGGTGTCATTTCAATGCATCAAAATCATCATTTAAAATTAAAACCTTTGAGCAACATACCGGTGCTTGATATCATTTCACTGACATCTCAACCCAAACTTTATCAAAAGTTGTACCTCACCAATACATAGGACCTTGACACTGAACATAAGTGCCGGGGTGTCACCTTTCATCTGTTTTAATTGTGCCGCTTTGTCATCATCTGTACCGAAATTCATTGTGGATGAAAGGCATAAAAATTGTATAGGAGACATTGTAACGAGTGGATTAGCAGATGCCAAATTCAGATCTAATCAGCTGAGATAGTCTTAATTTAAAGGGAAGAGTCGTGAATCTATACAATGTCCTTTCATCATTTTCTGGTCGTTTACAGCTTGCATCGAGTAATATCCGTAATACGACTTGAATTTGTTTGAGCAGGCTGCCCTCATAGGCGCCCCAACATAATGATGAAGTCTACACATAAAAGCATAAAGCGCTAGATTTGCTTTGTAGCTCTGCTCTGAGGTGGGACAAATCCTTGAAGATGGGCAGCAACAAATGAAACTCGCAAAGAGGTATTCAGTTGTTTCAAGTTGAAAAGGCACAGCTTGGTTGATTGATTAGTTATTTGTCTGTTGCAACCACTAGGTAGTAGAGTTTTGAGTTCTCACATGGAGATACCTCTAAGATCAAAAGAAAAACAGCGGTATTGGGGTCACAAGACAATTACACATGGCACACTTTAGAAATGAAGAAGCTCGTTAAAATATGAAGAAGAGCATATGTACAATCGTTAAACCATAATTACCTCATTTTCTTGATTTTCATTACCACCACAAGGGAAACAAACCCTGAGAGACGGTATGCAGCAAAGCCAACGATGCTGAAAAAAGTTTAGTGTTTCAAAGTACCCCTGACATTCCCAGGACCATGCCGTACTATTCCACCAGTATATACCCATTGAGTTTTAAAATGACAATTATACTTCGAGTCACTTTCATCCCAATTCAATTCTCTGAGAATAGTTCCTAATATTGAGTGACTTAAGCAGCCCTCTCTGTTGGTCAAATGGGGAGCTGGCAGAATATCAAGCCAAAAATTTATTTCCTTTTGAAAACAACAAAAAAAAAAAAAAAAAAAAAAAAACAACAACAACCCCTCCCCCCCCAAAAAAAACCAAAACCAAAAAAAACCTTAAAAAACACATAAAAACCAAAAAACAAAACAAAACAATAACACACACACACACACACACACACACACACACACACACACACACACACACACACACACACACACACACACACACCCCATAAAACACATAAAAACAACAACACAATACACCCCTCACCCCTCACCCTGCCCCGAAAAATAAAGATGTTCAGGAAATGTTTCCAGTTTTCCGTATTGGGCTTCAATTGATGCCAAGTATAGCATCACCTCAAGAACAAAAGCACTACAGGAAATTCATCATCCTGCAGGCAGGACTCCAGACTCACTGGGGTTCCCAGGTTCATTATGTCTGTGTGCCAACACAGACTATTGTTTTTCTTTTTTTTTCTTTCTTTCTTTCTTTCTTTCTTTCTTTCTTTCTTTCTTTCTTTCTTTCTTTCTTTCTTTCTTTCTTTCTTTCTTTCTTTCTTTCTTTCTTTCTTTCTTTCTTTCTTTGCAGGCATATTTGTCCGATATTTTATTTGACAAGTATTATACGTAGAAACTCCAAACTTGGCATGATTATACTTCCATACATGAAGTCTTGAGTTATTGCTAGGAGGTTCAATGGTTTTGAAAATTATGCAAATTACGGCCATTTGAAGATTTAAATCTTAAATATCTCCAAAACTCTTATAGGTACAGGTAAGCAATCCAACTTAAATTAATATGTTTGCATTTTTGTACATTTTTGTAATTTAAATGTGACCTGTAAAGGTCAAAGGTCAAGGTCAATTGTACCTTTGAGATTTTCATCTGGCTGTAACTCGGTCAATTTGTATCCAATGTTGATCATGTTGGGCTCACATTGTAGCTGTAGTAACACTGCACATTTTTGTCATCTACATGTGACTTCTAAAGGTCAAAAGTCACAGTCAATTTGACCTTTGAAATTTTCATCTAGCCAGAAATAGGCCAATCTTTATCCAAGTTTGATCATTTTGGACTCAAATTGTGGGTATTGTAACACCGCACGTTGTTGTTTTTCACTTGCGACCTCTTATTTCCAAAGCTCGAGGCCATTTGGACCTTTCAATTTTCATCTATCCATAACTGTTTTGATTTTTTGTCCAATTTTGATCATGTTGGGCTCAAGTTGTAGCTATTGTAACACTTCCAATTTTTGTCAATTACATGTGACCTCTAAAGGTCAAAGGTCAAGGTCATATGGACCTTTCAATTTTCCATCTAGCCATAGCCTTGTCGATTTTTATCAAAGTTTGATCCTGTTGGGCTCCAATTGTATGTATTGTGACACCCCACATTTTTGTCATTTACGTGTAACCTCTAAGGTTAAAGTTCAAGGTCGTTTGGACCTTCTAAATTTTCATCTGTCCAGGAACAGGTCAATTTGTATCCAATTTTGATCATGTTGGGCTCAAATTTGAGCTGTTGTAACACTGCACATTTTTGTAATATACATCCAACCTCTAAAGGTCAAGGTCATTTGGACCCTTGAATTCTCATGCAGCCATAACTCAGCCAATGTCCTTCAAATTCTGATCATTTGGACTCAAATGGTAGGTATTGCAACACTGCACATTTTTTAAAATAACATATTACCTTTAGAGGTCAAAGGTCGAGGTCATTCAGCCCTTTGAAAGTTTCATCTAGCCATAACTTGGCCAATTTTCATCTGCTTTCGTTCGTGTTGAACTTAAATTGTAGGTATTGTAACACTGTACATGTTTGTAATTTACATGTGACATCTAAAGGTCAAAGGTAGAGGTCATTTGGACTTT